>JAOXYA010300069.1:0-18877 GCA_028565675.1 Sorex palustris | reverse complement strand
TCCTCCTCCTCTTCCTCCATCTCTTTCTCCTCCTCCTCCTCCTCCTCCTCCTCCACCACCACCTTTCCTTCCTCTTCCTCTACCTCCTGCTCTTCTTCCACCTCCTCCTCTTCCTCCACCACCTCCTCCTTCTCTTCTTTTTCTTCCTCTTCTTCTTACTTTCCTTTCCTTCTTCCCTTCCAGTGGTGTTCAGAGCTTATTTCTGATTCTGTGCTCAGGGATCATTCCTGGCAGTCCTTGGTAGACCAAATGTAGTATCAGGATAGAATGGGGTCAGCCACATGCAAGGTAAGTGTTTTAACCCCTATACTCTCTTTCTGGCTAAGGGTTAATTTTTCTTTAAATATTTGATAGCATTCTTCAGTGGAAACATCTGGTTCTGGAAATTTCCTTTTTGAGATCTTTGAAGTGATGACATGTCTCTGTATTTATATGGCTTTAAATCCCCCACAACTCTGCGGCCCCTAGCCTGCTAGAAATATGTTCAGTGGAGGAGTTGTCAGAAAACCGAGTCCACACTCTCAGGCCGCCCCCGCATCTGCCTCTCTTTTTTTTTCAGTCCTTGGGTGATAAAAGGTTAGGGGTGGGGAGGACAGGACGTCCCCTCTGAGGGTACCTCCAGGTGTTTCCTCACGGGGAAGACCAAGGATGCTAAGGGTGGGAAGGAGGTACATGATTAAAGTTCTACATTAGAGAAGGAGCAGAAGAGACAGGGGGTATCCCCCACACCCTTATCCCTTGTGGTCACGGAACTTGATAACCAACAGCAGGTGCCAGCAGAAGGGCACAGAGATGCGCTGGGCCCAGGTGGGCCTCACTGTAGTGCTGATGTTATCACTGCGACTGTAACAGTCCAGGAGGCAGGTGTTGGTATTGTAGGAGGAGTGTGTGAAAGTGGCAAGATAAAGGCCACCACAGAAGGTCCAGAATGCACCCTGGATTACACGCAAGGCATGGCCTCCGACAATCTCATGTCTTTATGACTCTACAAGCTTTCACTCTGTATGTAAACTGGGGTTCCCCTGTGTGTACTCGTGGGCCCCTCTCATTTGTGGGGGCATCTCCCACAGGCTCAGAAGCCTGCAGTGGGGCATGATACCCTTCCCCCACAGCACAGACTGCACTTGCCAACTAGCTGCTGTGCTCATGAGGCCTGATTGGGGTGCAAGGAGGATAGAATTTGGTCCCCAAGGATGACAGTAGCAGGAGAGAGGCATGATAAAGAGCTGGCAGGGGCCTCCGTGGGTTTACCATGAAATTATGCAAGGTTAAAGTTATATGACTTATAGTTGGGGATGAGGTACAGTGGGTAGGGCACTTGCCTTGCATGTGGCTGACCCAGCACCTTGTAAGTTCCCCCAAGCCTCACCAGGAGTGATCCCTGAGAGCAGAGCCAGCAGTGACCCCCTGAGAACTCCAGGCGTGGCTTTGAAACAACAACAAACACAGAACAATTGTTACACAGCTTACTTGAGGTGGCATTGTAAGTGGCAGTACCAAGCCTGCTTGGGTGGACGTCACTTAAGAGTTGTGAAGAAGAAACCTCTGCCTCCTTAGGTGTACAGTAAAGATACTTAAAGCCCTTATTCCCAGAATGGTCTCAAGGTTTACCTGAGCAAATCATGTCACCATCCAGCACGTGGCCTAGAGAACATGGTAAGTGCTCAATAATATTTACCATTATTAAACTTAAACGGTCATTGGTGAATGCCGCAAACATTGCTAGACGAAATTTAGCATTAAGCATGCTCAGCTTTCATATGGCTGTAATAAAGTTGGAGTTGTCTCTGGTTTATTTAACACTAAGTGGAAGTTCTGAGCCTCCCCTAACCCCCTGCAACTTGTCTCTCTGCCTCCTTTCCAGAAGGAGTGTCTATTCTGCCTGCCCCTCAGAACCTCTCTGTACAATCAGTGAACATGAAGCATCTCCTGACGTGGAGCCCAGTGACTGTGCCCGGGGATCAGGTCCACTATTCGGTTGAGTATCAGGGGTGAGTTGGCGGTTTTGCCTTTCCTCTCCTTTGACCCTCTGTAGTTGATTCCAGGATGTCCTGACCTCATTCTAGAGCTACAGGAGGCTTTGCAGGGCCACAGATAGATGGTGTCTAGTGATCTACTTCCTTTGCAGGCACAGGCAGAGGTGAAAAAGCAAGGGGAAGGGTCCAGAGTATTTGACTGGGGACTCTGGGAACTCAGAAATCTGCTTAACAATAATCTTTCAGTATCTGTATTGCAAACCACAATGCCCAAAAAGGCGGGGGGGGAGAGAGAGAGAAACAGAGAGACAGAGAGACAGAGAGAGACACAGAGACACAGAGGCAGACAGAGAATGTGCCTGCCATAGAGGCAGGCTGGCAGTAGGGTGGAAGATGATCGGAGGGAAACTGGGGACACTGGTGCTAGGAAAGGTACACTAGTGGAGAAATGTGTGTTGGAACACTGTATGACTGAAACCTGATCATGAATAGCTTCGTAAGGGTCTATCTTACAGTGATAAAGAAATCTGTGTAAATCCATCTCGGTGTAGGGTTGACTCTGACTTGAGGGTCTAGAGACTCAAGCTCTTTGGTGTATGGCGGAGAAGTCAGTTTTCCTGACTATGAACTTGGCCCCCAAAACCAAACAAATAGTGGCCCTTAATGGTCAGTGAAGCCTGGGACTGAGCAGTCTATCTTCTTCTGCAGGGGTCCAGCCATGGGGAAGTTGAGAGGTTCTGGGCACACAGGCAATAAACTCAGCTGGGCACCCACAGTCACATTCCTCCAGGTAAAGTGACTGGCTGGTAGAAGTTTCCATTTGGAGGAGGAGACATTGAAAGAAATAAACATACTGGCTCTGCACCGTCCACTGTGGGCACTAGGGACGGTGCTATTTACACGAAAGCAACTAGAGGTGAGTTAGGGGGTCTGCTTCCCTGTCACACTCATCACACCTCAGGGTCTTTGTAGACCCCTGTGCCTAGTGGCTGCCATACTGAACCACGCATTTCCACAGTCACACAACATTGCCCTGGCAGTACTGTGTTGGGCAATCCCGGAAGAAGTCAAAGGCTGACGCAACCTTGTGCCACGGAGTTGACTGTCACTGCCTTTTGTTTGGTGGCCTGTCTGAACAGGTGACATGTAAGCCAGTGTCTGGATGTAGCTGCTCATGTGGACAGCAGCAGGCCACGCACTTAGAGTGAGCAGCTAGTCAGAGGCTCTGGGGTAGAAAGAGCCCCACGTGTTTCAGTGACATTGGGGAGGGGAGCAGGGTGGAGGGATTCTGTTTTGGATGCTTTGGGAGCTGTGAGGGGTAGTCCTGATGTGGAAGGACCATGCGGGGTAAGGGGTGTGAGAAGGCTGAGCAAGGAGGGGTCGGGAGATGGTGGGAGAGAAACTGGGGAGTCACATCAGGAGAGTCCAGTGAGCAGGAACGTGAGGCTGAGGGTGGGTTGGTGACCACAGAGGGAGAGCCCAGGAGAGTGTGGGGACTTGTGTGCAGCTCTCCCTTGGCTGGTACAGACAGGGATAAAGATGCGTGGGTGGTCGGTGAGGATAAAGAGAGCAGCTGCATGTGAATATTTTATTTGTGGAACCAGAAAAAGCAGGAGGATGAGGCCTGCCTCCTGCCACCGTGAAGCCTGGGTGGAAGGGACCAAGGGGCCACTGTGTGACCCTTGCACCCCTCCCACCCCCGTCTTGGTCAGAGAGTATGAGAGCCTGTACCGGAGCCATATCTGGATTCCCAGCAGCTGGTGCTTGGCCACTGAAGCTCCTGAATGTGACATCTCTGATGATATCACTGCCACTGTGCCCTACAACCTCCGCGTCAGGGCCACCCTGGGCCTGCAGTCCTCAGCCTGGAGCACTCTGCAGTATCCCTTTAACCGAAACTCAAGTAAGGATTCTCTCCTTTCACCCCACCTCCACCAGCCTCCCCTGCAGGAAGCGTATCAGAGACTTATCTTGCAAAACCAGGGAACCATAGAGCCCCACCATCCCTAACTGGCCCACTGGGAACAGAACAATATGCAGTGCTGGGCATTGAACCAGGGCTGGCCATACTCAAGGCAAGGCTCTGACCCTTCTACCCCCGCTCCTCCCCCTTGGCTTCTCTTTCTGAGAAACTTTGGAAGTCCTGCCTTCTGCAGAGATGGGAAGCTTGGAAGGAAAGTACTTTGAAAGTGGGAGACTGATGTCAGGGCTGTTCTTGCCCCACCCGGGCCCTGGGAAGCCCCCCTGCCTTTGTGCTGGTGCCTCACCCACACGCTGTTGCTCCTGTGAGCATCTTCCTTGCGTACTAGGTTTTATCCACTTTCTAGAGCCTCCAGAAATGAAATAACTGTTCTCTAGCGGCAGTATCTGGAAAATGGCTGAAAGAGTGGAGTGGTGTGTATGGCAGGTACAGCATTTTTCTTGTATGTGGCCAAGATGGATTTGATTCCTGGCATCCCATACCCTACCAGGAGGGATCCAGGAGTGATCCTTGAGTACGGAGCCAGGACTAATTCCTGAGCACCACTGGTTGTTCCCCAAATACAATTTTTTTTGAAAGGAGACTGGGGTATCCCACACCAGCAGGGTGCCAGCAGGGGCCACTATGAGTAAGGTGCCTGCATGTGTCGGGCCAGCAGGGGCAGGATGGGTGGTCGGGTTGAGAAGGAAGCTGGTCATATGTTGAAGAGCCGACCTACAGTAGAGTCACGGGGAAAGAGAAGAGAGCATCTACGCCACACGACCACCGAACTCAGAAGCTGCGTGGTAAGCAGAGGGGTCAAGGACCATGAGAAGGGGGTTTCAGCATCCCAGCTGGGCCAAGACCAGTCCAGCGGTCTGGGAGAAGAGGAGGAGAGGACAAGTTGAAGGAATAGGATGGAGTGACAAAGGACAGAGCTTGGGAGTCACTGTTGGGGATAAAGTGGGGGAGAGATAAGGAAGGCCCAGCTTCTGGTTGGGCTTGGTGAAAATGTCATCCAGGCAGTGAATCCAGAAGGGCTACTGGCATTGAGGCAAACAAGACACCACAGCACTGGGAGATTTGAGAAGGATGCAGCAGGCATCTGATCAGTAATCGGGGCTCAGACATAGAACACAAAATTCAGACCTATGGGACAGGGAGCAAATAAGGGACAAGATAAGATCCGGAGATGTTGGGTTTTATAAAGTGAATGGACAGATGGGGATTGGGCTCAGATGGTAGAGCACTTGTGTAGCATATACGAGGCCCTAACTTTAATCCCTGGCACTCCAGGGCCCTCAGGCACTACTGGGCACCACCTTAATAGCCCCTGAGCGCAGCTATGAGTAGTTCCCCTCAAAAAAAGTGGAAGGGAGAGGGCGCATGAACATGTAATTAGACAAGCAGGGGGTGGAGGGTGGGGGAAACACTGGGGACGCTGAGAGGCCGGGGACCATGAGCAGCCCCTCAAGGATGTGGCTCCATGGAAAGGCATGACAGTTCAGAGCTAACGGAAAGGCAGGGGGCAGGCCTTCAGGGACCTCTGTTCTGAATGTGGTAGAGGAGACTGAGGACCGAGGAAGGCTGAGGTGGCGTCTATAGTCAGAGGGGTATCACGGGTGCTGAGAAGTGTGTGGGAGGCTGCACGGGGCTGAGCAAGGCTGAGCTGGACACGGAGGAGGAGCTGGCCCCTAGTCACAGTCCTGTGAGTGAAAGCCTGGCTCAGCCTCCTGCTAGCTGGTCTCTGCCTTCCCGTAGGGGGTGGATTCTGTACCAGAGCACATGCAGTGCTAGTACTGCCCACCCCGCAGGATGTGGCTGACAGTGAGGAGGATGATAATGAGCCTTGGGGTGACAGGAAGACTTGAAAGTCAGAGAGCAAGGTGTGGGGCAGGAGAGAGACATTGGCATGGAGGACCCGTAGGAACTATGGCTCCTTCACCCGCAGATGCCAGGGAAAGACACGGGAAAGGTTGGGTGCCTTTAAGAGGTGCCTCAGCAGCTCCCAGCCACGCCTCCCCCTAGCTCCCTTGCTGGGGGACTTGGGGGGGACATACTTGGGATGCTCAGGAGTTACTTCAGGCTTAGTGCTCAGAGTCACTCAGAGTATTGACTCGAGGGACCATATTTGGTGCCAAGGATCGCACCTGGGCCTCCTGCCTGCAAAACACAGAGCGGTCTCTTTTGCTTGACTGTCTCATGTTGGAAAGTCACATGCTGTCAGTCCATGTCTGTGATCTCTGGAAGCTGAAGGAACACCCAACCTCCTGCCCATGAGTTTCCATGCCAAGGGGTAGACTGGGCCCAACAAGGTTCAGTCGGGTTTAGTTCTCATGTCTGGGGGCAGGAAGAAGTAGCATCTGCTCACTTAGATGTGTCAAGAGCATATTCTGCCAAGAAAAGTCAGAAGAGGAATGTAGGTTACGAAATCCAACAACCCAGAGAGACTGACATCGCGTTGAGTCCCTTTCCTGGAGGCTGTCTCTCCTGAAGGATGGGGCAATACTTTGGCCATCACAGAGGGGCATGAGAAGGAAAGTTGGAGAGAGGACATGCTTTTCTTTTCTCCCCCATTGGCTCATCCAAACACATTTTCTGCATGCAAGAGAATGTGGGTGTGCGCGTGACAGTGTTTGCCCGTTATACCCAGGATGGGGTCCTAGTTGCTTGGGACAGACGTCAGAGCTGCCTGGGGCTGCCTGTGAGTCTCTCCCATCTCCCGGCAGCCCTCCTCACTCCCCCAGGCCTGGCAGTCAGCAAGGACGGCTTCCATCTGGTGATTGAGCTGGAAGACCTGGGGCCTCAGTGTGAGTTCCTTGTGGCCTACTGGCAGAAGCAGCCCGGCGCGCAGGTGAGACCCTGGCCTTAGCCCTGAGTTTGGCCTGGGGAGGGAGGCACTTGACATCTCTGCAGGTGGATGGGGCGGGCAGTGCTCATGACTGGGGCTGAATTGAAGGTGGTCAGGCCTGGGTGGGGGACAAACAATCCCTGAGGCCTCTTCAAAGGACTGTGTGTGGGCACTCCTGTATGTGCAGGAGCCTTTGGAGGCCAGAGTTGTGGCTGCACGGGACTGCCTCTTGTCTTGACCTGGATTTATAGTTGGGTCCTCAGGACCCTTTCAGTGTCTCCATCCTCGTCAGGTTGATTCCTCAGCCATCCCTGCATGTCTAGGGACATGAGACCAGCGTGTTCCAGACCACAGCTGGATGTTCGGAAAGCACAGGAGGCCAGCGCGAGTCTTCTGAGGGAGCTCTCCGAGGCTGGGCTGAGGTTCTGAGTACCCAGCTGAGGCTCTGCTCTCCCTGAGGGGCACTTGCTCCAAGCTCTCGTGCCCAGTGTGCTGGCCTCTGCGGTGAAGGCCTGTAGCACCTCTGCCTCATGAAACCCCTCCTGTCTCTATGGTTGAAGCACTGCTGTTTATTTATTTTTTAATCTGGATTTTTCACAGATTCCAAACTTGCATGTGAAGACAGCAAAGTGAAGAGAGATGTTAAGATCTCACTTCACAGTTGATGAAATCAGTTCACACAAACATGTTTTGACAGTGGCTGACAAAATAGAGTGCAGTTACTAGCCACCAGGAAACGGGGAGGTGGCAGGGAGTGGGGACACCGGAGGGAAGAAGAGCCTAATGGCTGCAGAGAAGTGGAGCTTGAGCAGGAACCAGGGGCATCCAGACTGTCACTCGGGTCCATGCCTGTGCCAGCTGGGGGTGGAATCAACCCTCACCGGGATGCCCATAGCAAGGCTGGCGCGTGTCCAGAGTTGGTGAGCAGACCCAGGCACCAGCCTGTGACATGCTCACTTTCCTAGCCGGGTCCCCTCTAAGGCACCTTGTCGTCACCCTCTCTCCACTCACCCCTGGGCTCCAATCCCATGTGATTCCTCGTGGCATGTGCCTGCAAACCCTGAAGCTCAGGCTGGACTCCCCCACACTGTGTCTTTCCTTGTCAGTCCCTGCATGTCACTCCCGGAATTCAGTTTCTAATGTCGGTATTCCTCAGAGAGGAAATCTGATTGGCTCTGACCATCACATACGGACATACGGGCAGCTGGTTACTTGTTTTTGTTTTGTTTTGTTTTTGCAGCGGTGGGGGTGGTTGCAGCTGGTGATGCTCAGGGGTTACTCCTGGTTCTGCACTCAGGAATTACTCCTGGTGGTGCTCAGGGGACCATATGGGGCCAGGAATCTAACCCTGGTCAGCAGTGTGCAAGGCAAACGTCCTACCCACTACGCTATTGCTTTGGCCCTTCAGCTGGTTAGTTTTAATCAGATGTTTCTCATCAGATGTATCCTTGACCTGGTCACAGTGTCCTGGGGGTCAGGGATGTGCCCCAACATCTACACCAGGGTTGCAGATTGGGTCACTTTGCTGCAGGGTGGGATGGTGAGGTGGGCAAATTCCTGGCAAAGTCTCCCGTATTTACTCCTGCTGGGCCACGGCCCAGTGGTGAGACGTGAGATTGTCGGCCAGGCAGACGGAGAGGTGTAGGGGACAGCTCGGGGCCTGGGTGGAGAGAGCATGCTGTTCTGCAGATTCTTTGGGCCCGAGCCCACTCTCCACCCTTGCCAACGGTGTTGGGAGGACGCGTGCCTGAGTCATGTGGACTTGGCCCGGATAAGCCTCACGAGCTGGGTGAGGCGTGGCGAGTGTGCAGATGGGCGGACAGATGGTGGGTGGATGGATGACGGCAAGGGCTCTGCCTGCCTGCCGCATCGCCCCTTGCACAGAGCCCCCCTCCCGCCCTGCCCCCCACAGCAGCGACCATACCTGCCTCTGCCCTGCAGATTCCTGAACTGCAGTTTTTGCCCAATGATGCTCAACCAGTGGGGGCCCTTTCCACACCAGTCTCTTTCCGCATCTCTTTAGCCTCCTCCCTGGTGTCCTTTTTCTGGTCTCTCCTCCCTGGCGTCCTTTGTCTGGCCTTTTCACCACCTTTCTCAGCACTGAGTTGTGTCCAGTCCCTCCCGCCCTCAGGAGCATGGACATTACTTTATCCCATGCTCTGCCCCAGAGCCTACAGCAGTGCCCGGTACAGAGCAGATACTTCCTAATGGACACGACTGGGTGAATGAATGAGGAGGAGCAATCGCGTGTGTTCTGGAAAGGAAACCTGGCGCGTTCCTCCTCAGTGCTCCTGGCCCTCCCTGCCTTCCTCATTATGACTGGTTTCCCTGCAGGAACAGGTCAGAGTGGTGCGGAGGGGGGGCATCCCGGTGCACCTGGACATCATGGAGCCAGGCGTTGCCTACTGCGCGAAGGCCCAGACGGTTGTGAAGGCCATCGGGAGGCACAGCGCCTTCAGCCAGGCACAGTGTGTCATGGTACCAGGTAAGGCTGTCCTTGGGGTTGTCTCCTTCTAGGTGCTTGCCAGTGTCTGGGCTCCTTTGGTCCTGCATCTCCCCTTGGTGACACTGACCTTCCTGCCCAGGTTGTGTGGGGTCTGTGGGGGAAAGCGGGCTTCACTTGAGTCCCCTCTGGGTGAGAGTGCCCCTGGGCTGGGCTGGTCTGGGTGGGGGCCACACACATCCCACCCCTCTCTCAACATCCTAGACCTGAGGCCAGAGATTGCAACTTCCTGCAAATCAGAGAGGGGATCTGAGGAGACACCATTGTGAATTTCATGGGGCTCTCAGCTGGAAGGACTGCTGCCCCCCAGACCCCATATTTTATCATCATAACCAAAGCTTTAACCAGTCACCCTGTGCATAGATCACTTTGCTGGTCTAGTGGAAAGATGAATTCCTAGACGTGGAGTTGCTTGGTCAAAGGCAGACGCAGGAATTGTGACCTCCGCTCTGTCATTGTCCCCACACTGAGCTGCTTTATTCTCTCCTCGCCGAAACTGTGTAGGCCACACGAAGACTCATTACCCAGAGACCTGGTGCCTGGTTCTCCCAAACATCTGTGACATTTTCCACATAGCTTTTCTATTTGTTTTTGCTTGGGGGCCACACCCAGTGGTGCTCAGGGGTTACACCTGGCTCTGAGCTCAGGAGCTATTGACCATATGAGATGCTAGACATGAACCCATGTCTGCCACACATAAGGCTAGTGCCCGACCCGCTGTACTATCACTCTGACCTTCTGTATAGCTTTTCTATACAGAAAAGTGTATTTTACACTAATTTTATTTATTTATTTTTGCTTTTTGGGTCACACCCAGCGTTGCACAGGGGTTATTCCTGGCTCATGCACTCAGGAATTACTCCTGGCTGTGCTTGGGGGACTATATGGGGTGCTGGGAATTGAACATGAGTTGGTCACGTGCAAGGCAAACACCCTACCCGCTGTGCTATCATTCCAGCCCCTTATTCATTTTTTAAGACCTGCACTGCTCAGGGGGCTACTCCTGCTTCAGTGCTGGCTTAGGGGAAGGGAATTCCTCCCAGGGGAGCTTGGGGACCCACAGGGTGTCAGGGAGCTGACTGAGGTTTACCTCCTGCAATGCAAAGCAGGCGCTACAAGTCCTCGGTGTTATCTCCCCAGTTTGAAAATTGAAAAATTGGGCTTTTACAAGTGTGAAGCTTGTTAAAAGGTTGAACCAAGACAGAAGTATATGAAGTAAAAGGCAGGTGATCTGCGTCTCCTCTCAGCACTGGGAGCGTTCCTTCCACGAGCTGGGCACTGTCCTTCCCGCCAGGCATGACAGCAGTGTCCACAGGCCCTAGCAGTACATTGTGAGTCTTTTTATCTGTCCCTTCCTCTGAGGAAGCTTCCTCATTTTTAAAGCTAGTATGTGAATATCTCCAAACACATGGAACTGTTGAATAGGCATGTGGCACAAGGTTGATCTTGAGCTGTCACACTGATGTCCCCCTCAGACCATCCTCTACTGGGATAATCAGAACTCTTGGCTTTGGGAGATGGTGTCACGGGCTGATCTGTTCATGCATTCAGTGACTTTTCATGGGGCTCTGGCCATTTGCCCTATGTAGGCTTTGTCACTTGTCACTAAGCTATAGCAGGAGACTCGTGGTGTTTCCCCTCTAGTTGGGGAACCAGGCTGCACCCACATGGAGAACTGGGATAGTCTCCCTTTGTGGTATGTGCCGCGAGCACATGGGCGGTGGGAGGTGTTGGCAGGTCCCTTTGGGCGAAACAGGATGGGGTCATGAGGCTCTTGCTGCAGTCGGGTGGCCAAGAACTACTTTCTGCAGGCACTAGTCTCCTTCATTGGTGTTACTTTTTTTGGACTCCATTAAGAGGAGAAGATGAGAGGGGCTGGAGCAATAGCACAGTGAGTAGGGCATTTGTCTTGCACGCGGCCGACCTGGGTTCGATTCTCAGCATCCCATATGGGCCCCCGAGCATCGCTAGGAGTAATTCCTGAGTGCAGAGCCAGGACTAACCTCTGAGCATCGCCGGGTGTGACCCAAGAAGAAAAAAAAAAGAGAGAAGATGAGAGCATAAACATTTACTATAGTTCTTGTTCGTAATGTGTTCTGCCAAAATATTTTTCCAAACCATTGAAGCAAAGTACAGTGGCCACGGTCACATAAGTGCGTTCACCACGTACTTCTCTGTAGACCCACTGGCCCTGCCAACTTGGCAGAGGGGCCAAGTGAGATTGAGTTGCTGGAGGTGACCGAGAACAGCTGCCTGCCCCTCCCTCCCTGCTGCCTCCCCCACACCCACCCCTGCCCCTCCATACACATGCCAATGGGACCTGGGGTTCTTAGTCACTTATCCTTAGTGGGGCCTGACACTGAGGTTCTGTGGCTGTTTTCTGAACTCACTGTTTCCCTCGTGAGACGGATCCATGCCAAGAGAAAACTGCGCAACTCAACTTTGTTTTCAGTTACCGCCCAGCCCTTCTGAAAGCTGCTCTTCCCCCTCATCCTGCCCAGGGCCTGGTGCTCTGCCTTCCTTCTGGCCGCCAGCAGGGATGTGATAACACAGCCAGTGTCTAAACAGATGAGGCCCCTCCCTTTCCCTTCCCCAGAACAAGATTGTAATCTTCCCCGGGGCTTTCTGGAAACCTTCCTTTGGAGTCTAGAAAAAATACTTTTACCCACTGATTTTCATATACTTTACATTTATTTTGCTTATTGGGTAACACCTGGTGTTGCACAGAGGTTACTCCTGGCTGATGCACTCAGGAATTACTCCTGGTGGTGCTTGGGGGACCATTGGGGATGCTGGGAATTGAACCCAGGTTGACCACGTGCAAGGCAAATGCTCTGCCCACTAAGCTATTGCTCAAGCCCCACGATTTTCATATACTTTAAACCTCGGGATGTTGACATGTGGCATCAAGGTTAATGAGCCAGTTCTAGAATATGTGTGTGGGCTCTGGGAGCAGAGATTTCCTCTTCCTGTGGTCTCTGAGTCCCCTCCTGTCTTCCTTCCCAGGAGAGGCTATCCCTCTGGTTCTGGCCCTGTTTGCGTTTATTGGCTTCATCCTGATCCTCGTGGCAGTGCCGCTGTCCGTGTGGGAAGTGTGCCGCTTGCTCCGGTACTGCTGCTGTCCCTCTGTGGTGCTCCCTGACACCTTGGTAAGAGGCGTTCCCTTCAGCAGACCATGACGGAGGGCCCAGAAGGAGCCTGGGTCTCAACTGGGCATGGACACCCGTTTCATAAATGCATGAGCATTTGCACCAAGGCGGGCACAACTTCTAATCAGGGAATGGGGGAGTCCCCCTTTCTGGGGGTGAGGGGTGGCCTTGCTCAGCCTACTGTCAGGACACTGCTCGTCTCCTCTTACCCCAACTTGAAACCCTGCCCCGAGCCTGAAAGCGACATCCTAAGTCCAGGGTGCTCAGTCCTCAGGAGTCTCACCATGCTCTGTCCAGATGGATAGCAGAAGCTTCACCCTTGGTCCAGCACCACACAACCGCTCCGTACCACCTGCTACGCTGGCGAGAACAGTACCACACAGCTGCTCTGTAACCAGACCCCACCCTTCTTGGGATGAAGTGCATAGTGTGACGTGGGAGGCAGGGACTGTGCCTGCTTTGGCTGGGGTGGGCAGGCAATCTGGCCCTACCCAGGGATTACCCAGGGTTAGGGGTCCCCAACTGCTTTCTCTGCTGGGGGATTACACCAGGGCTGCACACATGAAGGTGTATACCCCCCCCAACACCAAGGGCTGCTCCTGGCCCCTCACGAATCTTAAACTGCCTATGTGACTCTCACTGTGTTTCTATTTGCTGTTGGAGTTTGAGAATTACAGTCAAGTATAATCACTACCGAGGCAGGTAATCAGGCCAGGAGAACCTGGCTGGACCAACACTGGATCCTCATTGGTATCCCAACTCAGTGAAACCCCCACTTCCTTTCTTCCTCTCTTTCTTCCTCTCTTTCTTTCTTTCTTTCTTTCTTTCTTTCTTTCTTTCTTTCTTTTTTCTTTCTCTCTCTCTTTCTCTTTTTTAGGTTTTATAAGTTAAAATTTTATTTTATTTTATTTTTTAGATTTTTATTAGTGAAACCCCATGAGGTTCAGTTGTAGATTTACAAATTTTTGTGCTTGGGTTTGATTTATACAATGATCGAATACCCATCCCTCCACCAGTGCCCATTCTCCACCACCACTGATCCCAGTATCCCTCTCATCTCTTTCTCTTCCTTCCTTCCTTCCTTCCTTTCTCTCATTCTTTTTCTCTCCCCTTCCTTCCTTCCTTCCTTCCTTCCTTCCTTCCTTCCTTCCTTCCTTCCTTCCTCTCTTTCTTCCCTCTTTCTTTCTTTCTTTCTTTCTTCCTTTCATTCTTTCTTTCCTTCCTTTCTCTTATTCTTTTTCTCCTTCCTTCCTTCCTTCCTTCCTTCCTTCCTTCCTTTCTTCCTTCCTTCCTTTTTGGATCACACCTGGTGATGCTCAGGGGTTACTCCTGGCTCTGCACCCATATGGGTTGCCTGGGATCGAACCCAGGTCAGCCGTGTGCAAGGCAACTGCCCTCTCTGATTGCACACCTGCCCCCATCACCCCTCCCGCCCCTTTCATTGTTTTTGCCCTTTGCTCCAAGCAAGCCCTGCAGCCGCCTCCTTACAAAAAGAATCTGGGGCGACTGGTTCAGAGCAGCTGCTGCTTCCTGGGCACGGAGGGAGAATATGGTGTGTCTCTCTGTGCCCTGCCAGAGTGGAGCCGGGAGGGCCCCAAGAGGAGCTGGGAGGACCTAGAACTCGGTGGAGGTGAGACTAGCCCAGACCTGCGTCCTGCGTCCGCCTAAGCAGGCAGGGCCCCCCGGTGGTGTGAATGAAGCAGAAGGCAGGACATGGGCTCTGGGGATGGCTTTGGGGTCAGGCTTCGACCAGGCTTCTGCTTGGAACTGGCGGGAAGCAGCTCGGAAACTGCCACCCATGACTGAGCTCGCTGTGGTCAAGAAGGTAAGATTCTCTTCAGAGTCACAGCCTGGGCCCCGGAGAGGCAGGCCCCAGAGAGGAACCCCAGGCGGGCTGGAGACGGAGCTCAGCGCGTTGGACTGTGATTCTCACCCTGATCTTGGGGTGAGAAATTGCCTTTGGACTGACTTGAAAGTTAGGTAAATCAAATCATTGGTGTATTTTAGTGATTTCTTTTACCACCAGTCACCCCCCCCACCCCCACCTTCTCCACGCCACCTCTGGGCTTGTACCACAGTTGCTGTGCATCTGATGAAAAGTAATGACAATTATTTTCCAGAAAATAACCAGTTCACCCCAGAAGTTCAGCAGCAGCTGCAGGAAGGAAGAGGTGGCGGCCTGCGCTGTGGCCACCCTGCCCTCGGAAGGAGCCCTCTGTGGCTTGGGGACGAGCCCAGCAGAAGCCGAGAACCTGGTGCCAACATCCACGAGGGGAAAGACCGTTTCTGTCTTCCTGCAGGAGTGAAGTGCCAGCGAGGAAGCACTGCGGGTCATGACCCAGCTGCACGTCAGCGGCAGACAGAGCCCTGCATGGGACAGGAGGTGTGGCCGCCAGGGCCGGCCCGTCTGCCCTTCCCGAGCAGGAGAAAGATGCTTGGGGTGACTGAGCTCAGTTTTCTAAGGGATAAAACTGGGGGTTTAAGGATGCAACTGGCACGGCCATCTCCCTCTGCCTGTGACTGAATTTCCATATACTTGTGCAGACCTGCTGCTCTCTGCAATGGGTTCCACTCTCCCAAGAGCCATGGATACATGTGTGACAAGAGTAAGCAAAGGCGTTCGGGCGGGCAGACTAGGGCAAGAATGAGCAAAGGCGTTGCATCAGGCTGGGCAGACCCGACTTTTCTCTGGGAGACCTGGACTACGAAAGGAAGGCCAGGGCGGTGGTGCCGTGTGACCGCAGAGGCCTGCATGGCGCTGTGATGCCAGGCTGGAGGAAGGCCCCAGTCCCGATCCGGGCCCTGTGGAGGCCAGCGGTGTGTGCTGGAGGACAGGTCTGGGCGGGTGGGATGAGGACGCAGGACGTGTCCGAGTCCGTGGAGCGTTTCCTGCAGCATGGAGAATTCAGAATAAAAGGAGACCGCTTGGGTGCTCCTTCTCCAAGACAGGACATCCAGCCTAGTGACCCCTCATCAGCTGTGGGTCCGGAGAAGCCCCTGAGGGCCACCTGTGTGCAGGAGGTATGTGACTCCCCCAGGTGGGGTTGGGCTTGGGATGAGAAGGGGTAACCTCTGGCATACGGAGTCTGATGGAGGTGCCAGGCTGAAGGCTCACATGGCTGGTGCTCTGTCTCCCTGTGGCCTCACGTTGTATTTTCCCTTTGGGAAAGTCTTCTCTGAAAACACTCATGCTCCCTTCAGCCTTCCCCAGAGGTTTTTTTTTTCTTTTTGGGTCACACCGGGCGATGCACAGGGGTTGCTCCTGGCTCTGCACTCAGGAATTACTCCTGGCGGTGCTTGGGGGACCCTGTGGGATGCTGGGAATTGACCCAGGTCGGCCAGTACAAGGCAAACGCCCTACCCACTGTGCTATCGCTCCAGCCCCCTCCCCCAGAGTCTTAATCCCGGGAGCCCCCTTGGAAGGTCTCGTACCCCTTCTTCTGAGAGGTGAGGAAGCCAGTGGGAGACACTCGTGAGGGGACAGGGATTGCAGGGAAGGGTCAGTGCCTCCAGCTCTACAGCTGATCATCTCCATCCACTCACAGCTGGCCCACAGGTGAGGTCTAACTGCTTGAGCAGGTGTCTCTGCTGCGGGCCGGAGCCCCACGATCCTCTCTACCCAGGCGGCGACTGGCTGCTTCTCTGCAGAGTGAGATGTCTGGAGACATTTCCCTTGCTGCTATTTTATTCGCTTCTGTGTTGTTCAACTCCTTCATTAGCAAGTGCTAACTTTGTATTTGGCCTAAGCTGGAAACTTGTTTTCACTTTGCAAAAATAAAAGACCACAACGACTGCTGCAGGAGGTCTGTGTGCGGTGTCATGCTCCCCAGCAAGAGTTCTCCAGCAGCCCACCCAGGCCCAGAGCAGACTGACCCTGCCTCGCTGCTGTTTGGGTCCCTCTTACTCTTAGTCTTTGCCCATTGGTGTTGGCTGTGTAGGTATTTGGAGAGTCCCCTTGACCGTGAAATGCTGCCTTTCCGTGGTCCCAGTGTGTTTCTGGGGCCCCATCCATGCCTGTTGAGCTGGTTGGTCCCTGACGTAGAGGGGTGCTTCCACCTCAGGGGCTCCCCCTCTCCTGAGCACGACACCCTCCCTCCAGCCATTCTGGCCTTCTAGGGGCTTAACTTCTCACTGGCCCTTTAAACTGGGCCTCTGGACCGGGAGAAAGGGATGTGATTAATAGCCCACAGGAACACCGGAAGAATTACCACTTCTTGCAGTCCTTGAGGCAACTCAACCCAGGACAATTCAGCTTTTGTTTTGGGTCCCTACCTGGCAGTGCTTGGGGGCTGCTCCTGGCTCTGTGGTCAGGGGTTGCTCCCAGCATGCTTGGGGTACCCGTCAGGCCAGGGATCAAACCGAGGTTTCCTGCATGCAAAGCATGCACTCCGCCTGTTGTCAAACCTGAGTGAGTATCTTAGTCTTGTCTTTGGAGAACAACCGCCAGGGTCCAAGGAACACGTGCCCCCCTCTCCCCATGTGACCATAAAAATGTGTTTCTGAGCTTGTGGGCTCTTGAGTCTCCTGTGAAAGATTTTCAGACAAAACCCAGAGGCTTAAGAGATTAGTTTACTGTACAGCCTAAGCAGGTGGATGCAGCTCCTCCCTGATGCCCAGGCTCTCATGGACATTTTACCTATGTATCATGTGGCCCGTCCTGTCCCCCGTTACCCGGTCCAGATTATTCTGTCTGGTCCTGTCCCTTGCCCTGTGCTCATGTCCAGTGTATAATGGCCTGATCTTATTGTGATGCTGTTCTCTGTCTAGTGTAAATATTCCTGGTCTGACATCTGCAGCTGGGCCCATCACCCATGTCCCCTTGCAGGCGAGGCTGTTCTGGAATCAGTCACTGGGCCTCTCTCGGCCTTAGCCCAGTGGCTCCCTGTCCCCTTGGCTTTCCCTGGTCTTTGACAATGGCCACGTGCCCGGGGTGAGAACCTCTGCTGCCCTGCAGTTGGCACAAGCGCAGGTGAAGGGGCATTGAGCAGGCTGCCCGGTGGGCTTTCTTCTGTCTCCTACCACCCCCACCACAACTATCGCTCAGTCTCTCTTGACTGGATACCTCTCTGGTGGACAAGATTTACAAAGCCCAAGTAAATGAGCTGGATGACCTTCATGGCTCCAGGATGCTTTTCCTCCTGCTTCCTGGCGCCTCCCTTCTCTGCCACTTCTCCAGGATGCTCTCGTCCTAGTGGGGAAGAAGGAAAGAATGACAAAAGAATAGAAACTAAAATAGCAAGAGCAATTATTATCAAGGGAACTCCTGTGTTGGAGTTTTTAAGTCTGATTAAAAAAAAAAGTAGTGGAGAAAGTTGGGGGTGGGGAGGGCATGGGGGTAACTTCTGTAATTGGGAGTTAATGAGAGTGTTGAGCTGCGGCTGTTTGCCAGGGAAACTCCGGACTCAAGATCTGCCTGAAAACAAAGGGATTTGTGGCAGCAGAACCTTGGGAGGAAGCCGACCAACACGAACACACTGTCATGTCGTGTCGTGCCGTTTGTATTGACAGCATTCTGGCTGCGGCTGTGCGTGATGTTATTATCTTAACTTGTCAGAAAGAGCAAGTAAATATTTATATTTATTTTGACAGCAATCTATTTTTCAGAATAAGCACAAGGGAAGGCCAATTGTGGCCTCAAAAATTGGGGCAGTTTAGTTAACCTATTGAATTATACATATCAATATAAAGTGATTTACAATACATTGAAAATCTATTTCCTTCTTAGCATTTTCCCACAAAAGTAGCAATAATGTTAAGCCTTAATGAACCCCAATTTTTTTTGCCATACCAGCTGTGCTCAGGGTAACTCCTGGCTCTACACTCAGGAATCTCTCCTGGGAGCCCCAGGGGACCATATGGATGCCGGAGATTGAACCCAGGTCAGCTGCATGCAAGGCAAACCTTCTACCCACTGTACTATTTCTCCAGTCCTGAGTTTGGTTCCTTGGCAATTTTTCTTCTCAAAAGGATCAAGATAACAGGAAAGGGGATGCTCCAGAGTGCGTGTCTGGCACGCAAGAAGCACCTGGTTCCACCTCTGGCCCTGGTGGCTCCCAGCTCTGGGGCCCAGAGTGAAGGGGAAGAGAGTGAAGGGGGCGGGGGGAGAGAGAGAGAGAGAGAGAGAGACAGAGAGACAGAGAGACAGAGACAGAGATCTTAGTAAAGGCTGATTCTATGACTGAGTCGGGGAGACGATCCTAGAAACACACACTTTGTGAGGCCAAAAGCAAAGCTTCATATTTTGGAGTCATCTAAAAGTGCATAAGAATCCTTCTATAAAGGTTCCCATTGGCCAAACTTGGGTGAATAGGAGCCACATAAATGATTGGGGATAAAATTGACAAGTCACTGAGACCATCTTGATTCAAACCCTCCCCCCCCCAAAAAAAACAAAGTGAGTACAGCACATCCGATGAACAATGGGAGGACAGTGAGATC
>JAOXYA010299970.1:0-18877 GCA_028565675.1 Sorex palustris | reverse complement strand
AGGAATCGAACTCGGGTCAGCCATGTTGGCTGCGTGCAAGGCAAACGCCCTACCGCTGTGCTATCGCAGCCGGCCTTATATATATATATATTTCTCTCTATGATTTGTTGCCTACTGTCTTAACTCCATCAAACATGGTGTGGTAATTATGGAAAATGAGTAGGAAGTGTCTTATATTGTCTCCAAGAAGCGGCCTGGAGCATGGCGGCGGTTTGGTAGTGGAGGTCGGCTGCCAGGGCTGGGTCCCTTGGGGCAGGGAGGGTTCTCACCTGCCCCATTCTGGGGTGCCCTGAGTGAAAACAGCCTGGCACAGATTCCAGGGGCATGGTTTTGGGAGCCTCCTTTTATACTCCCATCTGAGAGGAGCAGCTGTGAGTTCTGGAGGGTGGTCGATGAGATTATCTGGTGCCAGCAGGGAGTGGCTTATGGGTGTGACCCCTGGGTCACCAGAGACTGGGGGAAGCAGGCAGAGGATCTCTGCTTCCCGGGTCCCATTGAGTCCAGAGTCCAAGGTCACAACGTTCGTCATTACCTGGATTCCATGGGACTTCACTCCTGCGTGAGGCTTGACCCGAGCATCCAGAAAAATAAAGTAATAAAACAAAATAAAATAAAATAAAGGAAAGAAAATACTCTCCACTCCAGGGGTTAGCGGGGCGGGGGGGGGGAGGCGGGGTTGTTCTCATCCCAATGCTGCTTGCATTCCTTTCTCCTCTACAGTGCTCCTCTCTGGAGCTGCCCCATGCTCTCCTTTTCCATTGCAGTTCTCTTCTCTCATTCCTTCCGGAGAAACCCACAGTCCTTTTAGAACTAGTACATTTCCTTGGGGGCGGAGGGAGGAGCAGGCGGGTTTTACTTCCCTGTCTGTTTTCCCGGGGAAACGCTCTTCTGCTATTTAGGTCGGAGGCTGAGGACGGGTGAAGGCCAGGATGAAACACCTTCTGCAGAATATTCCCAAGCCTCCGCCTGGCTTCCACAGCTCCCTGAAAACTGGGCGGAGGGACCTTGGAGACCAGCCCTTATGCCCTGAAGATCAGGTGGGTGGGTCTTGGCACAACTTGACAGCTGCCTTCTGGGACGGGCTATCAGGGCCTTCGTGTCTCTGAGGAAGGTTTATCAGCCCTCATCTCCCCGGCCCGCCCAGCAGTGACCGTCAGTGCTTTGCCGAAGGAGGCCAGGGCTGAACGACCAGAGGATGTTATTCCAGGGCCCAGCGTAGTATTATCTAAGAAACAGTCATCGGTGCCTGTAATTATGGTGCCAAATAACATACCATCCAGAGTGCCCTTAGAGCACGAGTGAGGGACTGGAGCAATAGCACAGCGGGTAGGGCGTTTGCCTTGTACACGGCCGACCCGGGTTCGATTCCCAGCATCCCATAGGGTCCCCCGAGCACCGCCAGGAGTGATTTCTGAGTGCAGAGCCAGGAGGAACCCCTGTGCATCGCCGGGTGTGACCCAAAAAGAACAACAAAAAAAAGACACTTCCCCTACCACCACCACCGAGCCACTACCACCACGCACACCCTTAAAAATAACAATTAAAAAGGAAAAAAAAAACCAAAAAAACAAGTACCAGGGTTAGCAAGCCCTTTCCAACCTTCCTGGAGAACTCGGACAAGCTCCGCCCCGGGTACCTCTATTCCCGGGCCTGACACCCGGTTGGCGCGGCAGCATCGCCACCTAGTGGCAAGACAGAAAAATTGACCCAGAAACCAGGAAGGTGTCATCACTGGGGGCTCCCTGCAGGCCCTGAGCTCCATCCCCAGTGTCTGGAGTCAGGTCTGACCCCCCCATAGGGCTCAAACAGTGCCACATCCTCACACTGAGACACTAGCCTGGTTGTCTGAGAATTTCTGGTGCCCACGCCCAACACTGAGCAGTACTTGGGAGCCCCCCGCCCCAGGTTTTGGGCACAGCCACTATGGTAAAACTGTAATGGAGGTTCCTCAATCATTTAAAACAGCAGGGCCAGAGTGATAGTACAGCAGGCAAAGTGCTTGCCTCGCACGCAGCCGACCCAGGTTCGATCCCCGGCATCCCATATGGTCCCTCAAGCACCGCCAGGAGTAATTCCTGAGTGTAGAACCAGGAGGAACCCCTGAGCATCACCGTGCCTGCCCCTAAAACAAATAAAAAAGTAATTAAATAGGGGTGAGAGAGATAATACAATTGGGAGGGGACTTGCCTTGCATGTGGCTGACCCAGATTCGATCCCTCACACCCCACAGGGTGTCTGCCAAGCCCTACCAGGAGTGATCCTTGAGCACAGAGCCAGGAGGAAGGCTGGGGTACAGCTGTATTTGACCTCCAAAATAAAAAATATAAATGAATAAAATAGAGACAAAAAATGAATCAAGGGGCCAGAAGCACAAGCTTTGCTCATGAGATTTCCGGGTTTGATGTACAGCACTTCACTATTGTGTGCAGTATAAAGAACCCCAAAGTAAGCAGACAAAAATCACAGTGCTTTCTGGGGGAGGGTTTGGGCCATACCTGGTGGTGCTCAGGACTTGCTCCTGGTTTTATGCTCAGGGATCACTCCTGGTGGGGCGTGGGTGACTGGGTACTGCTCGGAATTGAACCCAGGTTGGTCACATGCCAGGCACACGTCCTTTTTCTCCATCTTTCTGCATAATTTTAAAACTTTGTATGTGTTTTTGGAAATGATTGGGAGCCACACCTGGCAGTACACGTGCACAGATTTTGCATACAGGAGTCTCAGGTTTCGTCTCCAAGCTCCATCGGAAGAAATCTTTATTTTTTTTTTGATTTTTGGGTCACACCTGGCGATGCACAGGGGTTACTCCTGGCTCTGCGCTCAGGACTCACTCCTGGTGGTGCTCAGGGGACCATATGGGATGCTGGGAATCGAACCTGGGTTGGCCGCGTGCAAGGCAAACGCCCTACCCGCTGTGCTATTGCTCCAGCCCTCAATTTCCTCTTATTTTTGTCCCCAGAAACTGGTTTTAACTCTTGGCAACTTCCCCCCCTTTCTCCCCAAATGATGCCGCCCTGCCTGCCCTGACCACTGAGCTGTCCTCTCCCTCGCAGAGTCTGCTAAAACGGTACCAGCCACACCGAGTCCCGTCCACGTGCTGCGCGCCAGTGAAGACGAAGCCCCTGAGCATGCTCTATGTGGACAATGGCCGAGTCCTCCTCGACCACCACAAAGACATGATCGTGGAAGAATGTGGGTGTCTCTGAGGGGCGCCCGGAGGGGCTGGATTGGCCTGAGCCCTGGATGGGGCAGGAAGCCCCCAGAAGGCACGAGAACCATCTAATCCAAAGGAGAGGGACAAGGAGTGGGAGGCTTCCCTGTCCTCAGACCCGAGGAGGAAGGGCTGCACCCCACCAGCGGCTGGCGTGCGGAGTCTGGCTCAACACGGGTCACTGTCAGGTGCGGACACAGGGGGCCTGGGAGGGGGCCCCAGGGGTGCCACCCTCCTGAGCCCACCAGGTAGGTGACAATCAGGCACAAACGCTCTTTCCCTTCATGGCTGGTTGCACCGGGGCACTGGGGGTCATCTGTGACCTTGTTTTGAGGCGAGGCGAGACGAGACGGTAGACTTTATAGGTCCTCAGCTACCCCAGGACTGAAGTCCAGGGCGGTCTTTGGCCATTGTCTCCCACACCAAGTAGCACTGTGTAGAGGTCAAGTCAGACTGAGGGTCCTCATGGCCTCGGGCTGGGTGATCGGCGCCCCCACATCTTTTTGGCTGGCGGGTAACGATTGTTTCTCTTGTCCGGTGGGCCTCTGCCTGCGCCTGGTATGAACAATACTTTCCCTGTGCCTCCGCCTTGCCCTTGAAGGGAGAGGCGGGAACGCACCCGAGGGTGGTCACGGTAGCCCATGGGAGTTGAGCCCTCGTGCGTTTGCGCAGTGCTTGGCAGACGCCACCCGTGACTATTAAAGTCGTGACAGCTCACGTCCGTCACAGTGTTGTGTCGTGAGCTCCCAAGGGTCTTCACCAACCCGGCAAAGGCCCTGCTCTGGGGTGGAGGCTTGTGTTTGGGTGACCGCTCGCTCAGCCACCAAGACTCCGTAACACAGCGCTCAGCCTCCTGGGACATGCCAGCCTGGATCCTGTGTGTTCCTGTTGCCTGGTGGCCTGGAAGAGTTCGGAGTTTTCAACCATGGATGGACAGTCCAGTCTGCTGGCCTTCTCCCGATCTTCCTCTAAACCTCAGAAAGCCTGCGAACCTCGGGCCTTGCCAGATCTCCTTTATTTATATATGATTTTGATTTGGGGGCTTCTCCCAGCTCTGTGCTTGGGGGTCACTCGTGGAGTACGTTGGGGAACCAGGCGGTGTCAGGATTGAACCCGGACCATCTGCAGACAGCATGTGCTCAGTCTGTTGAACTGTCCCGAAAAGCTGAGCCTTCACCGCCTCTGCCTCACCCACAGCTGAGGCTTCCAACCTTGGCATGCCTGAGGACCGGCACTACCCACTTGACTAAGCACTGCCAGAGGTTACTGGTTTTGTTTCCTTTTTGGGGGACCTGCACCTGCCAGTCCTCAGGGGACCAACCATATGCAATGCTGGAATTCACAGCAATATTGCCACTCAGCTGTGTGCTTGGGTCTCAGTACTACTGGGTATCAACCTTTTCACGCCAGTGATGGGCAACTGAAACGCATCAACTTTATTAAAGGGCCCTGAGCTTGGCTGCAGTTTCGTGTCTTATGTACTGTGTCCCTGACTACCGGAACTCCCACCCAAAGTACCTCAGCAAAATACCTCGGCTTAGCAGCTGACCCTGTGGAACATTGCAGTAACAGGGATTTGGCAGGGCAGGGCAAGGGGTCTGCTCTATTAGTATCCCCTCTCCTGTATTCCCAAGAACCCCACCAGTGGGTGCCTGAGATGTTGGGGATGAGATTCCAGTCTGGAGGAAGGAAGCTCTGCAGGTTAGATGTGACTCCACTCAATCTTGGTTGAGTCAAGTGGTGGTGGTGGTGGGGGGGGGGGATTGGCTGAGACAGGCGTTGGCTAGGTGGGCTTGTAAAAACCCAGTGGCCTGACTTGGCAGCAACACTGACCCAGGAGCAGGGGGGATGGTTCAAGGGTCGGAGTTCATACCTTGCATGTGGGGACCCCGGTCCACTCCCCAGCACACAAGAAAGTGCTCTGAGCACCACTGGGTATGACCCAGGAAACAAAAGCAAAACGATACCCAAAGTGCATTCAGTTTCCACTGTTTCCACTTCCCGAGAGGAAACTTCCTCTCCTAATCACACCTGAGAGCCGCAGCAAATCCTGCCTCTGCACAGCCAGTGGCCTTGATCCTGCTTCTCCTAAGGGTGACCCCAGTGAGGAGGAGCAAAGCCGAGAGCTGAGCTGTGGTCTTGGGCCCTAGGAGCACTGTGGTTTTGCTAGTGAGGCCCTCCTGGAATGCTCAGCCTTGCAGCGTGGGGCTGATGTCGGGTCCTGTGCTGGCCCCGCACGCGATGCTGCAAGCCAGGTTCTGGCAGGGGGTGTCCTCCCCATAGTGGCGCTGTTTAAACAGCATCTGCAGGGTTTCATCCACAGAACTTCGAAGCCAGGATTTTGGAAGAACATCTTGGAATTCTCATCCCACTACCAAACGGACTGAGAATTCCAGCCCAGGGCTTTAAAGCACCACCCCCACTACACCCCCTCGCCCTAGATCCCTCCGCTATGGATGCCCAGGGTCACATTTCAGTGGTAGCACTGTCCCAAATCTCATACAGGGGTCCGTGCCTTCAGACTTGACTTGTGCTGAACACACACCTGGCATGGTGCAGGGCATCACAGAGCACTGCTCTGGGATCTGCCTCGCATGCCAGCAAGGCAGGTGCCTACCACTGAGCGCCCCCCAGGTCCCTGGGGCAAGCTTCCCCTAACAACTGTGGCTTCACACTGGTCCTGTGTAACAAACTGTCCCGTGTAACCAAGGCGGCAGACCGGTGGTTTCAACCTTCTTACCAAACCCATGGTCAGCAGTGGCCTCTGGCCTTATGGTCGGATGGTTAAATACTGCCCTCTGGGGCCGGCTCAATAGTACAGCTGGACAGGGTGCTTGGCCCCCACGTGGCTGAGGAGGGTCTGATCCTCCACACCCCATAGTGTCCCCAAGACCCAGCAGGAGCAATTCCTGAGCATGAAGCCAGGAGGCAGCCTGAGTGACGCTGGGCGTGGCCCCCAAACCAAAGAAGTAATGCTCCCCTAGACTCAGCAGTGCCTGCTGTGCTCTGCCGTCCGGGGCCCGGATGACGGCAGCTCGTGGAGTGTTCACAGCCAGCAGTGGGTCTGACTCAGCAGATTCTCCCACGGCGGGTTCCGGTCACAGCAGGCCCTCACTACAGGAAGCCCCCCTCGCTCTCTGATGGGGGTTCAGGGCCTGGAGTTCAGCAGCACGGTGAGCTGAGATTTTGGGGGTCTGATCTACCAATACAGCTATCTGCTTGGTGTCTTGTAGGCTGGAGTAAGTCGAGGGAATGTTGCGAAGCCACATCTCTTCTTACCCCTGGCCGTGAAGGGCTCATACACCAGTTTAACTTAGCTCCTGTTCCCGCAGTAGTGCCAGGTCAGCAGCGGGGGTGGGAGAATTTGCCCATTGCTCTTGGGGGCTGGTGGGTCCCACTAGGTATAAATGGACAAAAGGACAGACGCTAGGAGAGAAACGGCATACGTACAGGTGGGAAGTGCTCAACGTTCAAAAATGAGATGGAGTTAACTGGCTCCACCATTGCTTTAATTTTTGATCACATCTCCGCATGCTGGAGGATGCTTCTGGCAGTGCTGGGGCAGGGGGGTGGGAGGGTACAGTCCTGCCTGCAATCAGATGTCTTTCAAATTTAACATCCTCCAGCCTTTGGGGGGCTGAGGAAAGAATGTCAAGTCTTTGGGTCACACCCAGTGACACTCAGGGGTCACTCCTGGCTCTGCACTCAGGAATTACTCCTGGCGGTACTTTGGGGACCATACGGGATGCCGGGGATCGAACCCAGGTTGTACAAGGCAAATGTCCTCCCTCTCCCCACTGTACTATCACTGCCCCAGGATGTCAAGTCTTTCAAAGTGACTTACCTTCCCCTTAGAGACTCCGGGCTCAAGCCTAGCCCTATCTGCCTTTTTTTTTTGGGGGGGGGGGAGGGGGGTGGGGACAGGTAGGCATGCTTCGAGTGCAATCGCCTCTGAGTGTTGGACTGTGTGTGACCACCTTCTCGTGGACCCCACTTCTAGGGCAGGAAACCAGATCTTAAGAGTCGTGAGACCTGGTGAGGCACGGTGGCTCCCAGGCAGCACGGCTGGGATTCAGGCCTGCCTCACCCCAAGCCACTGCCTTGTCCCGGATGCTGAGCTGATGGCAAAGCCTCCCATATCCAGTTTTACTGCATGGGCTGCGACTGATGACACCCAAAACACCAAGGATTCTCAGCTCTGAACACAGGGCTCTAAATTCACAGCAAGGAAGCAGACACAGAGTAAAGCCGCGTGTACCCTTTTGTTGTTTTGGTGGGGACTCCAAGCTCATAAAGGGTGAGGATCAAACCCAAGGAATGCAAAATGGACACTGGGGCTGGTCATGTGCACCAATCATGAACCCACCACAAATGCGTGCTGTTCGGGGCTGGAGACAGAGCGCAGCGGGTAGGGTGTTTGCCTTGCATGCGGCCTACCTGGGTTTGATTCCCGGCATCCCATGTGGTCCACTGAACACCACCAGGAATAACTCCTGAGGCATGCATGCTACCAGGAGGCTGACTGAAGGCCTAAAGCCTGACTTGCTCATCGATGCTCAGGAGCCGCACGGTCCCCCAGCCCTGAGCCTGAGAAATCTGGTTTTGGGTGTGGCCCAAAACCAGGAAGAGAAAACAAAACAACCCAGTTGTGTGTGCTCCCCTGAGCACCCCTGGGCCCAGCAAGCCGCCCCCTCTCCCCCCGTGCAGGGCTGCGCTCCACCAAGGATGGAGAACCCAGATGAAGAGGCCAATGGCGTCTGCTCACCGCCCCACAGGATCCCAAAAGAGGGTGTTTTCTGACGAGATTTCACCTGAACCTCTCCCAGAAATGCAGACATCCAGTTTTACTCAAGATCTTTATTGAGTTGTTCACTGTTAACAGCAGCCATTGGTGAGATTTGTCGTTCTTTTCCTAGTATGCAAAAAAAAAAAAAACACTTGCTGGTCTGTGAGGACAGTTACAAAAAACCACTCAGCAACACACACATCACGGAATCCCGGGGACTGCCTCAGGATGCCTGGCCCCTGCTCTCCACCGGGCCAGCACCTGGGCAGGGGTCAGGGGGCCAGCCCCCATCAGGGGAGCAGAAGGAGAGGCCCCACTTTCCCGTTTGGACGAATGGAACCGGCAGCCAGTGGCATTAAGACAAAGGAAGGGCAATTTGAAATACACAAAATATCTGAAAGATGCTTAAGATGGACATCAAGGGTGTTGTCTGTGCTGTCCAAGACACTTGTTTCCGGCCTGCCGGGGGCAGCAGTGGGCTCCATCCTTAGACGGAGGGAAGGCACGGGCTACGGCTACTCAGCGACGTGGACAGACACCAGCTCTGCCTGGTGGCACAGACACACCCTGTCTCTGGCGTCCATGCCCCCGCCCTACCCCACTGGGCTTCAAGTAAAAATCACCCTTGCTCAGGGCTGTTTTTTTTTCCCCCTTTCTTACAATTTCTAAAACAGATTGACACAGAGTGGAAGAGGGTACACACTGGGGCAAGTACGAATATTCTGAGCTAGATTCATGGGCTCCCCCAGATTCGAGGTTTTGAGGGATTTTGGTTTCAAGCACTGGCAAGAGCTCCCTGGAAAAGGTCCCTGTGGCCAAATGATTATCAAGCATTGCGGCATCTCCGCACCAGGAAGGGGGCCTCGGCTGGGGGGCCTTTCCCAGAGGCATCCACGGTGGTCAGCCAGGACCCAGGCACATTGCACACCGACACCCGGAGTCCCTGTCAGACTTCTCTATCCTAAACCTACGTGTTCCCAAGTCACCGACTCCCAGGTCAGCTCAGAGAAAGATGCCGACTCCCTCCAGAGGGCAGCCAGGATGGGAACCCAAGAAGAGTGAGGGGAGCGGCCCAGCACCACCCAGCCTCAGAGTCCTCAGAGAGGGATGGAACAGAAAAACAGTGGAACAGGCAAGGCCCCTCTGGAATGAGCACTCTGAAGAGAGCTGGAGGTCCCAGCCCGCCTCCCAAGAGATGCAAGGCAGCACGAGGTGGGGCTGTCCTCTTTGGAAAGAAAATTATCCTTCCAAAGGGGTTTCTTGTTTTTGCTTTGGAAGTCACACGCAAAGCACGTGCTCGGCCCTTGAAGCCCTTTCTCTGGTCCAGAAACAAGGTTTCTCTAAAACCAGCACTCGCCACTTGGCAGATGGCAGGAGTCAGACTGGGTTCTGCAGGTTAAGCGGGCCGTGAGCACCGCGCCCCGAGCCCTCAGAGAGGCTGGGCCAGCTGAAGGGGAAGGCGGAGGGGCCTGTCTCCGGGGCACTGCTGCCGACACCAGCCCCTTCAAATAGTGGCCTTGGTTCCCAGCAGGCAACACTACACACTTACTAACCTGTGAACTCAGAGGGGTGAAACCCACATCTTCAGGGGAGCTGCAATTCAAGGTGGAGATTGCACAACAACTGGGAGAGAGTAAGTGAGAATCCCCCAGGGCCAGCAACCCAAAGGCAGCAGGCTAATGCCCATGCATCACTTTCCTCTCAAAAGCTGAAGGCCAACTGTGATTCCCCCAAGGGCGCTGGAAGCCCAGTCCCCCTGCTTCTGCTCCATTAGCAGGCCCACTCCAAAGCAAGCAGGGCTAGAGAAAACACTGGGCAGAGGCCACGCACACAACAGACCGGACCTGCACCTCGACAATGCCTGGAACATCTCCCAAAACTTGGATGGGTCTGGGCAGCAGAAACCCAATCACCAAGAACATGCTGGAAGTTCTCTGGGGGATACCGGGGCAGATGCTCTGAGAACACACCCCCAGGACAGGCAAGGCTGAACCGCACTCTGGGCTCAACGGTGCCATCAGGCAATCACCTGCTGCCTTCTTCCATTTCTTTTCTTGGCTCTGCTCTGGGGAAGCCACTCCTGGGGTGGGGTGGGGGTGCGGTTGCATGGGCCTGCATGTACTGGGCCAGCTACATCCAGGGCAAACGCTTCCCCACTGTACTCTCCGACCCCCTAAAAACATGATTTCTAATCCATGGACATTTGGTACTTTACTGCAAAGTGGCTTCAGTGACGGCCTCACCCAAGTTTGAGTGGGAGGGACAGGTGCCAAGCAGGGACTGGGAGGGGCGCTGGCTCCACCCCTGAATGGCTAGCGCGGTCTCAGCTCAGTAACCGCATATCTAAGTCACATTTGCTCCCCTTGTTGGACAACGCTGACCCCAACTAGGTGAGCTCAGCTTCCGGGACCCCAGCTCCAGTTCCCTTTCATTGTTAATTCAGGGTTGAGGGGGCAACAGGTTTATGGAGACAATGAGACACATCTGAGCTACAGGCAGTCAGGAGGACAGACAGATGTTTCTGGAAGTTGCCGCCTGGCAACACCAAAACCCACGAGCAGCTTCAGGGGGAGACGGTGTCCGTGTGCTCCTCCAATCTGGTGAGGTCTCGGGGTTGTTCTCAGTAGCTACACACATAATCTCTGCGCGGTATTCTCTCCTTCAAACCAGCCCCCTGGAGCGTGGGACCCTCCTCTGCTGGGGTGGGAAGGCTTAGGGCAGCGCCCGCAGTTCTAACGCTGCTTCAAGGGTCGGTGCAGCTGGACATGCTGGCCTGGGTGGCTGTAACTAAGGAAGAGGATCTGGGATGGCTTGTGCCTTTGGAGCCTGTCGCGGGAGAGCAGAGCCCAAGCGTCCTCCCCGTTCCTCTATTCACCTGTCTCTCACGCAGGGGGACCAGCTGCCACGGTGCCAACCAGCCCGAGAGAAACCCACACGGGGAGAAACTGAGGCTTCTTGGCAAGAGCCGCGGAGAGCTTGGAAGTGGATTCCCCAGCCCCCACCTCCTCCCCTCTCCTCCACTAAGGCAGACCCCCTGCCTCAGTGGGTCTCGCCCCACGGAGCTGAGCTGGTTCCAAGTGGCACCATGCCGACAGACAACTCTGGCACTGCGGGAGCTCGAAAGACATCCACTTCACGGCTACAGGCAACACAGGCAGGACGACAAACCCCTCGGGGGTACTAGGAGTTGCCTTTTTTTTTCTTTGCTTTTTGGGTCACACCTAGTGATGCACAGTTACTCCTGGTTCAGGCACTCAGGTATCACTCCTGGCGGTGCTCGGGGGACCATATGGGATGCTGGGAGTCGAACCCGGGTTGGCCACGTGCAAGGCAAATGCCCTAACCACTGTGCTATAGTTCCAGCCCCTGGGAGTTGCCTTCCTCACCCTGTGCTCCTGCGGAGAAGCAACTGAAATTGACCCTGAGGAAGTAGTGAGCTGAGAAGGCAGGTCCACGGCAATGCGTGTCCCTGCCAGGACCGCCGGGGCTCTGCCGGGGGAAGGGACCCTCGAGAAGCTGGACTGTGCCCGAAGAACAGAAACGTGGTCTCCTCGCTGAGAAGAAAGCACAGGTGAACGCACAAACGTCCAAGAATGGTCTCATCCTACAATGGAACGGTAAAGCTGCTCCCCGCCCAAGACAGATCATCTACGCACTTCAGTTTTATCTGGAGGTTTTCTTTCAAACAACCAGAAGGCATTCGGTGAATTCTGGCCTGCCCTGAAAACAATCCTCCTGGGCCACCCCCTGCAGAACCGCGCCGGCCTTACAGTAAGGGGCAGGGATGGGTAACGCTGCGTGGCAGTGGACGGGGCCCAGGAAAAACAAGAAACGTGGCCTGACTCGAGGAACCCCAGACAGACTCCAAAAAGGATGACGTGCCGTGCTCCCACATGAGACGGCACGTTCCCAACTCCTTCCCCAGTGGCTGGTGAGCCCGTCCCAGTTCTCCCGTTTGGTGACAGAGACCCAGAGGACCCATGGTAGTGTGCTGTCAGAGCTGGGGGCAGGTGCACAGGGTGCCAAGGACAGGATGTAAGGGAGCAAACAAACACAAGCTTCAGTCCCGGAGACTCGTGGGCCCCAACAGAGATGTCCCGAGCACAGTTCTTAACGCGAGGCACAGCGCAAGCCAAGTTCCCCCAAGGGCCGGTCAAGCAGAATGTGGAGTTTCGTGAAAATCAGAACAGGGAGATGCTGAAACAACCAAACAGAAATATTTTCTGATCATCGACTTGAAATGGAAGGTGTCCCTACACCACTGGCGACCCAGTGCATTCCTGAGACACGGACCGCCACGGAAGGTCTCCTGCTCCCACCATTCATGTTCTGTAGCAGGAAACGGGACGACGTTCCTCGAACATCCTTCCTCTCTTCACAAACAGGATCTTCTCAGAGCTCCAAAAATACACCAACGGCTTTTACTGGGCCAGCTGGCTGTCACTCTCACCCCAGAAATCTGATCTCCTGGGAGCGGCCAGGGCACCGAATCCAGCCAGCAGCACCCTGACATCCTCTGGGGGCGGTTTCTCCTCTTTAAGTCTGTGAGGGGGTCGCGCACCAGCCAACCCTCACAGGAGGGGGCCGGGAGTGGCAGGGAACGAACGAGGCTTTCATCAAAGACCCACAGCAAGGCAGAATGGTCCAGTTTTATAAACCCCCAGGACAAAGTCCAAACATGCACACACCCGCGACCAGGAGGGAGACAGTGCTTGTGAGGGGCTGGGGGAACGCAGGAGGGGGACACAGAACAGCAGACTGGCCTGCGGACGTGGCCTGCCTCCCTGACACAGGAAGACGTGGGAGTAAAAAGTTGCCGCTCAAAGTGGTGCGGAAAGCATATCGAAAAATAGGTCTGTAGTCATCTTAAAAATAAAAGGCCGCTCCTCGGCTCGGAGGAGTGGCAGATATTATCAGATACCAACACCTGAGGTATCGCCGATGTATATATGAAAAATGGCCTGGCAGAAAACAAGGAAGGCCCGCGGGGGGGTGGGGGGGGGGAGGTTCAGAGGACAGAAAAGGCAGGAAAAGTGGGAGAACTTTTCTCTCTCCTTTTTTTAAAAGCCCGTGCTTATCCAACTCAGCAGCCAAACAAAGCAAGTCCACAGAGGGGGGAAAAAAAAGAAAAAAAAAAAGTTCAGTTCAAAAATTCTTCAAGTCAGCTTGAAACTCATATAGAACGCAATCTGGGATAACAAACGTCCAAAGCTCATTGGACTGAAAAATGACTGCAGAGACTGGGCGTGCCAGCGACTCAGTCTCTCCCAGGGCTCCCCGCGGCCACTCTAACAGGAGCCTGTCGGTCAGGCCTCCCCCCAGAGTGCTTCCACAGGAAAGAGCAGACTCTGGGCACAGAGGCCGGCGCTCTGCCAGGTACTGAGTGCGTTTTGGTACTGATGCGCTCGTCAAGGACTGGGAAGAGGAGCCCAAGTGCCCAAGGCAAAGACACTGGTCCCAAGTCCACCTCTAGACAGCGTCACAGGGAGCCACGGGGCGTGCTGTCCCAGGGGGAAAGCATCTCTCTTCCTGTCTCCAGCACCTCCGGTACATCAGGAGACTCGTGCAAACCCAGAGGCAGCCGGGAGGCAGAGGACAGTGGGGGAAGAACACAAACACCAAACCCACCCGGCCTCTGTCCTGCCCCTCCAGACAGTCCAGGCAGCAGACGCTGGGCGGTCAGTCATGAATTCATTTGGGATTCCAAAAAAAAAAAAAAGCTTGTCATCATATGATGCTTCTCATAAAAAGAACGTGGAGAAATGTTATGCTTTTCCGAGAGGGATGGGCGGAACTGAACTGTTCCCACTGCGGGCTGCTCGGTTCTACGAAACGGGCTGAGGGCCTTCCACCCGAGCTAACTGGGAAGGGAAGCAGGGAAGAGGGGCAGGGAAGGATCGGCTGAAGCTCATCCTCGCACGGTTTGGCACTGGAGGAGGAGGAGGAGGAGGAGGGGGCCGCGGGGAGGACGGCTGGCACTGCTCTGTGCTCCCTGCGAGCCGGAGGCCAGGGCAGGCTCACGCAGGTGCTGCTGCTGCTGCTGCTGCTGCTGCTCTCCTGCCGAGACGTGCAGGCCAGTCAGATGTCCATCTCGAACTGAGCGTCATCCCCTAGAATGAAGCAACGGAAAGGGTCAGCTCAGAGGGTCGGGCCCCAGCCACTCTGCCTCTGCATGGAGAGGATCCAAACAGAACGCCAACTGCCGCCTTCTGTCTGGCGCTGGCAAAGTCTTCTTTCTCGGAAAGGTCTTTTTATTAAGCGTGTTCTACACTTTTTATTAAGCTGGTCTTAATCACCCAGGCGGGCACAGCAGTCAAGTTGCCATGGCAGGAGCATTTGGGGGAACGGAGACCATGGAAGCCTCCCCAGTGTCCCGGCGCCCCTGGTGACAAGCCCGCCTGCTGCCCATCAGGTCAGCACACCCTGAGACGCTGGGCCCGGGCCTGGCTCTGACCGACATGCTGTCCGTTAGAAACTCCAAGGGCCAGAGCGTCCCGACAGTGTCGGGAGGGCGTCTGCCCGGGTGCAACCCCCAGGATCCCAGATGGTCCCTGGAGCCCCGCCAGGAGTTAGGTGTGAGTGCAGCCACCGATATGCCCTGAGAATAGCCAAAATGTAAACAAGTGAAAACTCACTTGGAGGGGCGGGAGAGATAGGACAGCAGATAAGGCACTTGCTTTGTACCTGGGCAAGGGTAGAGCATGGAAGCCAAGGAGCAGGCCACTTCCGTCTCCCCTCTGCTTCTGAGACAGAGCACTCTTCACAAAAGTGTGTGTGTACAGTGCAGTGCTCAGTGAACAACTGTAGGCCATCCCAGAAAACAAGGGGGAAATCCGTAAAAGTGGCATTCTTCTTTTTTGGGGGGAGGGCCACACCCAGCGGTGCTCAGGGCTTACTCCTGGCTCTGTGCTCAGGGATCACTCCTGGCATGGCTCCGGGGACCAGATGGGTTAGCCGTGTGCAAGGCAAGCGCCCTCCCTGCTATACTCTTGTTCCAGTCCAGTCCTCATTCCCTGATTTTGTATTTCCCCCCACACCTACTAGATTCGTTTACAATCTAGACCTCAGGTGTTTCTAGAACATTCCAGTACACCTTAGTGAAGGAGTTGTGGAAGGAGGGCAGCTCACAAGCATAGAAACATCACTTATAGCAGAAGCACCGGCATTTTCAACCCACACTCCTCCCTAACCCGCCCCCACCGCCCACCTCCCGATGACCAATACCAACACTCTCTTACCAACTGCGTGCTTCCTGTCATGATTGTTCAAGTTGTTCAAATTGTTTACTTCTACTTTGGAGTCCTCGATTAAGGTGCCAGGGCTAGTGACTCCCGGGATATTGGGCAGGTGGCAGGGCGGAGTCTGAGCCATCGGAGAATTGCGACGATCCAGAAGAAACTTGCGGTCATAAATGATCCGGGTGCCTGGAAGAGAGAGCAGGAAGAGTTTGAAACAATTTCAGGAGCGTTCCACAGCCAGCCCTACCCATGATTTCACTGAAGCCCACCTGAGGCCCAGAGACGCGGCTCAGGGGCAGAGCTGGTGTCTTGCATGTGCGAGGCCCTGGGCACGATGCTTGGCACCACAGAAAGAAACGCAAATCAACCAATGCCATTTGCTCCTAAGCCACGAATTACAGTTCAATGAAAACACCAATGCGCCAACTCCCCCTCTGGGGCCAGGCTTCTCCGTCATCTGAAATATCTCTTCCTCTTCTACTTGTTCATGCATTAAGTTTCAGCTCCAACACCACTTCCCTTAAACCATACTAAAAACAAAAAAACAAAAAAACAAAAAAAACAAAAAACCTGCTCCCAAAACCCCCCAACAAACCTCACTACCCGCCTCCTACACCTTACTCAAAATGAACTGTTATTACAGGGCTCCACTGTCTGTATGTTTCTCTCTAGAGACTGCATTTTCTTTTTTTGGGTTTTCGTGTCATATTCAGTGGTGCGCAGGGCTGACTCTGCTGGCTCTGTGCTCAGGAGAAGTATGTGTATAGAGTGCCTGGTTCTGGGCGGGAGGTTAGCTGTGTGCAAGACAGCTAACTTCAAGCCCTGTCCTATGCTCCAGCCCCCAAACTGAGTTTAAGCCAGGACTGTGCCCCACCCCCACCCCCGTCTAGGTCCTACCTAACACTACACAGGTCCTTCACAAACAGCTGACAGACTTCTTGGGAGAAGGCTCCCGCTGGAGCACAGGCTCTGCATGCAGGAGGCCCAGGCTCACTCTCCAGCACTGTCATGGTCCAAAAGCAAACCAAGGGGCTAGAGCAATAGCACAGCAGGTAGGGCGTTTGCGTTGCACGCGGCCGACCCAGGTTCGATTCCCAGCATCCCATGAGCACCGCCAGGAGTAACTCCTGAGTGCAGAGCCAGGAGTAACCCCCGTGCATCGCCAGGTGTGACCCAAAAAGCAAAAAAAAAAAAGCAAACCAAAAAAAATTCCACCTCAGGAACGGTTCAGAGAACCCGGCTGATATTCCTTCTGTTATCTTTCCAAGATACGAATGGCTATTGGAAAAAATAATTAAAAACAAACAAACCCAACTTAAACCTCAGCAAAAGGGGCCAAAGGTACAGTAATAGTGGGCAGGGCATTTACCCTACCCGTGGCCAAGCCAGGTTCTGCCTCGAGCACTCCCACAGGAGTGATACCTGAGCACGCTGAGGTGTGGCCCCACCAGCCCCTCGGCAGCAGTGGTGGTGACGCTGAGGCTGCCTTCGTGCAGCGGGACACTGGCGCCCCGCGGCTTCCAGGCACCAGGGAGAATGCAGCAGGAACCCAGACATTCTGCAGAAGGGGTGGGGGGCGAGGGAGTGGCAGCGCCTCCCAACCTCGTCACAAAAGGAAGCAGGAAAGCAGGCAGAGTCCCACAAATAAAATGTGAGGGCCAGACACAGCTCTGAGAACTTGCCACGTAAGAGGCTCCTGGCACAGAAGCGTTTCTGCGGGATCCGGAGCAGGCTCGCCCAGCAGGCTGACAAGCTGTGCCTGCCAGGGGTCCCAAGTTGATCCCCGGCACCGCACCGCTGGCCTGCCGGGGCAAAACAAAAGCACTACTACGAAAGGAGCAGGCTTGAGCGTTCCCAAAAGGGGTGGGGGACAATGAGGCCAAAAAGATAATCCAAGCAAATCACACCAACTCTAAGTTCAATCACTGGCAAATGAGCTACACAGGGTTTTCTTGCTATTGAACTCCGAGGTGACGGTTTCCTGTTGATGAGATGACGGTCTCATACTGGAAGAACTCTCAGAAAGGCATCTACTAGCACAAAGGCATTCCACGCAAATCCTTCAAGGCCTTTAAGTCAACTGGAAAGAGAGCAATTTTTGGTTTACATTCTTTCTTTCTGTTGCCACTACACTACAGATGGGACCACATTCAGCTTATGAGAAAGGAAAACAAAGTATCTGGCTCTCAACTTGCTCACAGCAGACTACCAGGAAACTCTGTGCCACCCTGGGAATCCACTTCTATCTTTTCTTCAGGGGCTGAAGAAATAGTACAGGGGGTTAATAAGGTGCAGGTGACCTACCTGGGTTGATCCTCGAGTCCCCCAAACTCCCCGGGGGTCACTCCTGAGCACAGAGCCAGGACCAGACCCTGAGCATTGTGGGATGAGACGCCCACCCCAAAAAAACCCCTGCGGGATCTTTTAGGTTTTGGGGCCAACCTTGGTGATCTCAGGGGATAGAAGCCGAATCGCCCATGAGCAAGGCCTTTATGTGCCCTACCCACTCTACTACCTCTCTGGCCCCGAAACATCTATTTTGGAAAGCTGTAGATATCTTTGTCAGAATCACCAAAGATAACTGTTTAGAAATATTCTAAGGGACAGAAAGAACCTTAAAATGCATTTTTTTTTCTTTTTGGGTCACACCTGGCAATGAACAGGGGTTACTCCTGGCTCTGCACTCAGGAATTAATCCTGGCGATGCTCAAGGGACCATATGGGATGCTGGGACTCGAACCGGGGTTGGCCTTGTGCAAGGCAAACGCCCTACCTGCTGTGCTATCACTCCAGCCCCCTAAAATGCATTTTTTAAAAAGCTCCTAGGTCACTGTTTTATTCATGAAAGAACACAACACCACCTTTTACCAAAACCCTAGAAGAGTGATGGGTTGTCTGGCACTGCTATAAACTGTCACATTCTGCATGACTTATGGTCACGGGTTCAGCCTCCCAAGTTCGGCTCTGTGAACTCCCTGCACCAAGGTGATTTCCGGCTACACGACAGCCGGGCCTGTGATGTAAGCCGCAGTCACCACACCCACAACATCAACAACAGTGGGGGATTCAAAGAAAAACTACAAATGCTGCCTTCTGAGATGTGATGGCTTTTGGAAGCACCAGAGAAAGAGGGCTGGGTGTTTGGAGAACCAAGCACGTGACGAGAGTGGACTTCAGGCCCTCTCTCTGTGGCTGGACCCCAAATCCAGACCTGGGCAAGGGAAGAGGATTCTGGAGTCTGAGCCGTCAGGCCTAAACAACAAGGAGGGCCAGAGAGACGCACAGCAGTTAAGGTGCTTGCCTTGAGCACAGCTTACCCCAGATCCCTCCAGATCCCAGCACCACCAGAAGCAACCACCAGGCACAGAGCCAGGAGCAGAGCCCCCACCTGGCCCCATAGGACATGGTTCCAAAACAGAAAAATCCATCCAACATTCACATGGAAACACTTTCCTTCCGGTGAGTCTGTTTCCTTCACGCTGAGAACACTGGGAGTCAGAGCTGGCAGGGCGTTTTGCTGTGCCTTGCTATAGGTTCTACCCTCAAGTGCAAAAACAGAAATAAATACATATACAGAGAAAATAACCATAACTGTTTTTATACCAGGAAGCTATAAAGATTAGAGTACCATATAGTTCTCAA
>JAOXYA010299772.1:0-18878 GCA_028565675.1 Sorex palustris | reverse complement strand
ACTCTTGGTAGCTTGCCGGGCTCTCCGAGAGGGGCGGAGGAATCGAACTCGGGTCGGCCATGTTGGCCGCTTGTAAGACGAACGCACTACCGCTGTGCTATCGCTCCAGCCCTGGTGATTCAATTAAAAAAAAAATACAGCCAGACCTTTCAGAGCCTGCCCCCTGCCCGTGGCTCTGTCTGGTTCCCCGGGGCCACTGGACAGCAGGGAGTGAGGACAGGAGGAAGGTTTGGCTCAGCCAGGCCCCAGGACTGATTCACCTGGAAATACCCTTCCCACGAGCTGCCGAGGACCACTGGGTCCCTGGGGCGGGCCGGCACACAGAGGAGGAGACTTTGCTGTCTCCCGTATCGCATTGGGTGCTTGGAGAGACCAGGCAAGAGATGCAAAGACACTGGTGCTTCCCAGGGAGCCGCCCCAGCCCCCACCCGCCTCCACCGCATGTCCCACACTTTCAGGGGTCTGTCCTCAGTGGGCAGGCCCGAGGGCACGGTCCTGGTGCCTGTGGCGAGGAAACGAGGCGCTGGGCTGGGAACCCAGACTGCTCTGAACTCCGGGCCCTGACGTGGCTCGGCCTCCTGGGAAACCATCTTCTGCCTGAGAGAACCCCCGCGTCCCCCTGCTCCAGGTGGAGACCCCGCACCCTTTAAAGCCTTTGTGCGACCAGAGCAATAGCACAGCAAGTAGGGCCTTCACCTTGCACACAGTTGACCTGGGTTCGATCCCCAGCATTCCGTATAGTCCCCTGAGCACTGCCAGGAGTAATTCCTGAGTGTAGAGCCAGGAGGAACCTCTGAGCATCGCTGGGTTTGACCCAAAAAGCAAAAAAAAAAAAAAAAAAAGCCTTGTTTGTAAGATACGTTTCTTCAATAAACATTTGAGCTATCAGCCTATTTTATGTGCTGTGAGAATTTCTCCCAGAGAAAGAGGCAGCAGGTGGGGACATGGGCCAGGTTCCAGGCGTCTGAAGCAAACCCAGACTTTCTCTGGGGTGCACACAGCACACACACACACACACACACACACACACACACACACACACACCGTGTCCATGCTGGCGGGTGGATGGGCATGACCTCACAGACGATGGATCAAGACGGGCCCCAGTCAACCTTTTGGGGACCCCGTTCCGGCAGCGTGGCCCAGACCCTGCCTGCAGGTTGGACTTCTCGGGGACCGAGGGGAGCCCCTCAGGGCCTCAGTGGACGTCACCCCCGTGAGTCGCATGCACCAGAAAGAGTATCAGGTTAACAAAAAAGCAGGGTTGGATTCGACACACTCACTCGGACCGGCCCGCCCTTTGGCCCCCAAGCACGACCCGCTTTGCGGCCGGAGTCCAGAAGTTAGTTTTGTCACATCTTGTTCACTGTGTCCGCCTGTTCCAAGCTGGCGTGAAGCTGGTCGACCGCTTCCTCTCTCCTCCTTGCTCTGCTCTCGTCTGGCCTCGTCCCCTCCGCTGCCACCCAGATTGTCACCAAGGGCTCGAACGGCGGGGAGAGGGGGGTTCTGGCAGAATAGCTCCCCACTGTGCATGGAGACCCCAGTAGCCTGACCCCTGCTCCTGCCCTGGGTGCTTGGCTGGCTCCAGGCCTTGGGCGTTGGGAATCACACTGCAAGAGAACCACGGGAGCGGACTTGTGTCTTTTTAATTCAGTGTTTTCATATTCTCCCGTTGGGGTTGGGGCCACCCCCAGCAGAGCTCAGGGGCTTCTCGGCTCACTCGCATCTCCCCGGTACAAGAGAGGAGGAACGCTGTTCCCTATGCCATGGGCTGGCTGTGTGGCTTCCTCCGAGAAGGGCCTGTTCCCATCCTCTGCTCTCCCGAGACGCAGTCGCTCTGTGGTTGCTGTTGTTGTTGCGTAACTGTCCAAGTGTTTTCGAGATGCGGCCCTCGTTGGACAGAGACGCGTGCATACTCTGTCCCTGGGTCCATCGTCTTTTCTGTCTTAGCTGTGGTTTCTTCCGCTGTTTATGTGACTTTGCTTTGTTTTCCCCCTCTGTGGAATGGGAAAGGAACCAAGGGACGCATACTTCCCGTGACCACGGCTGGTAGGCGTTCTGAAAGGGCATGTTCGTGGAAGGCTTTCTGATTTGGAATCAGACAATCCTGGCTCCGACGTCCCCCACGACTTTGAAAATCTGCACCTGGGCCAGGCCATGCCCGCTGAGATGCCGCCCGTACCTGGAGAGGAGGGCGGGGCTGAGTGATTGGCAGGGCGCAGACAGCCAATGGGTGTTAGGCGGAGTGAGCCTCTTGTGGCTTCCAAAGCTGATGCATTTCCTCCTGGAACCTTGACCCACTTCTTCCCAGCCTCTGGGCCCGTGGGTGGCAACTGCTTCCTTTCTCTCTTAGCTGTGCTTCCCTTGGAAAACACAGTGACTGTGATAGCAGAAAAACACACCCTCCTCCAACAAATTGGAGGCAGCCGGAGGGGATTCTGAGACCCACTTCGGGTCAGAATCCTCGTAGCTCGGGCTGGAGAGTGGAGGCCGTAGGCCAGCTGGAAGGGCCCTGCCTCGAGGCAGGCGGCAGGCACTGGCCAGCCCGGAATCGTTTGCAAAATCCTGCTCTTGGCTGGGCAGGATGCCAGGGGCTGTTCTGGGCCTCCCTGGGCCGTGGAGGTGCGAGGCTCAGGCTGCCCCACGCGTGCTGGGGGCCTGGCTCTGAGCGTCTGCAGGGAGGTAAGGGAAGGAGCTGGCGGTGGAACCCAGGACTGGGTGCGGGTGGGATCGGCTGTTGCATGAATCACCCACGCAAAGCCTCCGCATCCTGGCTTGGGCCTGTCCGTCTGTCTTCACCTCTCCCTCTGTCCTGAGCCGAGAGGGGCGGCGGGGGCCGTGTGGGTGCACCCATAGCTTCTCCTCGCCGGTCGTGAGGCACAGACGCCTGTGGCGTGCAGGAGGAGGAGTTCCCAGCCCCCACAGTGCCCCCCTGTGCTCCGTCATCACCCCCAAGGCTGGGGCCACACCCCGCAGAGTTGGGGCTTACTCTTAGCTCTGTGCTCAGGGATCTCTTCTGGTGCGGGTTCGAGGACCATATGGAGAGCTGGGGATCGAACCCGGGTCAGCGGCTTGCAAGGAAAGCGCCTCAGCCCTGTACTGTCTCAGAAGAGCTTGTCTTTTGCACCAAAGATGGTGAAGGAGGCCTAAGGGAGACGATCCCGCCCGCATCTGGGCTGCCTGGCCAGAGGGTGGCCGCTGCCCACCACAGCTGGGCAGGCGGCAGGGGAGCAGATGAGAACCTGCTATGCCCAGCTCTGCCCTCTGCTCCCCATTCCTGGCTTTGACCGCCCACCGCACTGCCCACCCCTGAAGCCCACCCTCTCTGCCCGGAGCCCCCCACAGGAGGGATGGGGTACAGCTGGAATCTCGGGGTGGCAGCTGAAGCTGTGGGTTTTCAGGATTGGGATGAGAATCCCCTAACTCCCAGCCCGGGAGCCCCAGGAAGGCCTGGCCGGGCTCCGGGCCCCCTCTCTGGTCTGGCTGCGCGCCCGAGCAGGGACTTCCCTCATGTCTGTGAATAGCGATAAAGGAAGAGAAGATTCACCCTAGCCACCAAGCTGCGAGTGAGCACAGCTGGGTATAGCCCCCACAATCCCCCCCCCCAAAAAAAAAACAAGAAGAAGAATGTGTAGTTAGACACGTCATTAAGATCGCCTGGAGGTAGGAAGCTGGAGAGACAGCGCAGGGTTAACCCGCTTACCTCACTTGCTGCAGACCCTGATTCGATCCCCGGCACCATATAGGGTCCTCTCCCCCGCAGTCCCTCCAAAAGGACAGAACCGAGCCAGGACTCAGCCCGGAACACCACACGGCATGGCCCCAAACCCAAAAATAAATAAAAGATTGCTTGGTTGGGGCTTGGGCTGTGGCTTCCGTGGTAGAGGGTTCTGGGTTCAATCCCAACACATGCGCGCACACACACATACACACACACACATACACACACACATGCACGTGCGCACACACAAGCATGCACACAAACACACACATGCACTCACACTTATGGACACGCACACACGTGCGTTAAACACATGCGCGTGCGTGTATACACATGCGTGCACAAACATGCATGCATACAGGCGCACCTGTTCAAACAGAATTGGAGAGATGCACAGAACATGCTATTTAAAGGCTCTTTAAAGAACAGAAGCACTGTAGCACCGTCCTCCCATCGTTCATCGATTTGCTCGAGCGGGCACCAGTGACGACATCTCCATTGGGTTCGATTCCTCTGTCCCTCTTGGAGAGTCCAGCAAGGCACTGAGAGTATCCCACCTGCATGGGCAGAGCCTGTCAAGCTCCTCATGGAGTATTCGATTTGCCAAAAAGAAAAAAAAGGAAAAGAAAAGAAAAGCCTCGCCCCGTTGCCTGGGGTGGGTGGGGTGAGGAGAGGAAGGTGAGGATCAAGCAGGTGGAGAGGCCGGCCTTGCCCCTCCCTCCGAGAGGCGCTCTTAATTTACGATTGTGTTTAGTTGGAGAATGAGCGAAACCGCTTTTACGAAAGCCAAAGGGCTTCATAACTCAGTGCAGGAGCCAGGAAAGGCAAAGGTGCGCCAGGAGCTCGCGAGAACGCGGCTCCCCAAGGTCAACGTGGTACCCTCCCTGGCCCTGCCCAGCTCCCCACTGGCCGCCAGCCGAGGAGACTCCCCACCTTCCTGCACCCCCAAAAGAACCAACCCGAAGAGGAATTTGGAGAAATGGACTGTGCTTCCTAGAGTCCTGGGGCTGGAGAATCACTCCAGCGGGGATCTTGGGGGCGGGGGGCGGGGGTGGCGGGGCGAGCGTTTGAAGCTGGGCTGTTTGGGGGATTAAAGAGGAAAGGGAGTTTTAAATTTCACAGAAATAGGCTTTGGAGATCTGAAGGGAAAATTCAAATGCCCTTTCAGCGATATCACTGATCTTCGTCTCCCGATTCTTTTCCTGTTTTATAAAGAAAACATTTCCTGTTGTATAAGTAAAATAAATACTACCTACAAGGCCACTTAAGAAGGAAAAGACCGAGGACCACTAACATTGCACAGGAGAAAAAGCAAAGCTCAGATAGTCTTCCTGCACCCTGATCCGTTCCGAGGGGCCCTGCCACACTCTCTTCGGGCAGTTCTCAGCTGACTGGACCAGACTTCGCCACGCCAGGTCCAAGGAGCCAAAGCTAGGGACCACCTGGGGCTCCCGGCAGTGCTGGGAGGGAAGGGCGCTACCTGGCCAGAATCCAAACTGGGGTTCCATGCATGCAAGGCATGTCGGCTAACCCTCAACATCTCCCCAGACATGGGTCCCCATGTTTGGGGCCAGGGGAGTTGGGGCCACACCTTGCCATGTTCTGGGGACATTCCTAGCTCACTGCTCTGCACCACTCCTGGCACTTGGCAGAATGTGCAGCTGGGAATAATTGAACTGGGGTCCCACACGTGTACTCCACGAGCCAGGACCCTGTCCTGAGCCTCGGACCCACCTTTAGCTGTGTTCCACACCCAGCAGGGAATTTCACCCCACCCACCGCGTCCCTACCTTCCCAAACCTGGTGGTGTTCGTAGACGAGGAAGTGACGGAATTGGAACCTGTCATCTGTCACAAGCAAAGGCCAAGTCTTAGCAGGAGAATTTATGGTTCCAGCCGGGGCTGCTGCCGTCCCTCTCCTTCAGAGACAGCTTTCACTTTCACTCCTCTCACTCCCAAGATGATTTAGGATGCGGACAGGGATGGAGAGGCACCGGCTGGCTGTACAATGGAAGGATCTGCTCCCGGCCTCAGCCGGAAGGGCCCTTTGGCGAGGTGGGGTGCTGTGACAAGAGAAACGTGGGTCGCTGAGTTTCCGGGAGGGGGCAGGTGCGGGGAGACCACGTTTGGGGTCCGTGACCTGCAGAGGGGACTTCCGATTCCCAGGACAGTGTGCCTTTATATGTCTGGCTTTGACCCGGAGGTGGTCCTCCTGGTGGCTCTGTGCTCCTGACAGTGCTGGTGAGGGCGGGAGGTGACCCTCTGCAGTGCTGGGACGACCCAGGCTCAGCCCCTTCCCACTGCACACTCTCCTGGCCCCGCCTGCGCTGATGTCATCACTTCAGCCTCCCATGGCCAACCCCTTCCTGAGACCCTCCTTAACCCCCCCTCCCACAGCTCTCAGCCTGCCCTCGGGCTTCCGCGTGGGAGAAAGCCCCCCTAACCCTCAAGGAGAGAGTCTGACTCAGATGGAGAGTTCACCCCTTTATCAGCTCTGAGGGCAGGGGGCTCTGATCCCACCCGCCTTGCTTGTCTCTAGGAGACAGGATCTGAGCAAGATTCTCCCCTCCAGGGCTGGCGCCCTCCTCTCCTGCCGTTGGGGGTGGTGGGGGGGACCCTTTCCCCTTTAACCCGGAGTCCCTGGCCTGGAGTGCCCTTAGAGTCCTGGCCGAGAAGGCAACAAACACGCAGAGCAGTTCAAGGGCGTGTCCCTGCGCGGATTCATTGTTTCCCCTTCTTCCTGTGGTCGGAGGAGTATCCATCTGGGGAACAGAATGATATGAGTGTACAGTGCAAGAGACGACGAGCGAGCTAAGAATGTTGCCAGGGATGGTCATAGGGCCGAGAAGCTCAGAGCCAACCCCTGTGTTTTTTCAACTCGCTCATTTTTTTCTCTGCTTTTTATGATCTCAGCCGAAAACAGTGGCCAGAAAACATGCTTGGGTGTAATTTCATCTCCCCTCCCCTCTCTCTTCCTCTCTCTCTCTCTCTCCCTATCCTTCTCCCTCTCTCTCTCTCTCTCTCCCTCTCTCTCTCTCTCTCTCTCACACACACACACACACACACACACGTCTCTTTTCTGATTGTGATAACCTGCTGTGTCTTCTTTGGAAATCCACTTGCCTTATTTATCATTCATCACAAAAATTTAGGCAACACTGGTCCTCTTCTTGGGTGATTTGTCATCTGAACTCTAAGTGCCTCTTTCCTGAAGGAAGAATTGTTTTTGTCCGTCACAGTTGTATTCAAATGTATTTTGCTGCAGCTGGAATTTTTCGGTGATTTCTTTTTTTTTTTCTTTTTTTATCCTGTTACAACCCTCACTTACAGTTAACCTAGAAAATGTCTCTTGGCAAGAAGGACCAGCACAAGGAAGACAATAAAGCGTCACGGGCATATGCCCAGATTGGCAGGGTGTGTGTGTGTGTGTGTGTGTGTGTCTGTGTGTGTGTGTGTCTGTGTGTCTGTGTGTCTGTCTTTCTGTGTGTGTGCTATGCTTTAGTGATCAAAGGGTCACTGTGGGTGGCAACATCTTCCCGTGTCAACCCTGTAGCTTAGTGGCTGCCCATCTCCACTGCATTCGTTGTTCTGGAAGTGTGTGAGGATAGAGTAATTTCTGATGCCGGGACTAATGCAGCCGAAGATATGTGATATGTGCAGCTCACTCGGCGTTGACGGGCGCTGGTGGGAGTCTGCAGGGAGGACTGTCCTCTGGGGGTGCGCTCACACGCAGACATCCATCCCTCGTGAATATTTAACACACAGACCTCGGCTGCACACAGCAGTCAAGATCCATTGCAATTCATCGGCCCACTAATAGTTTAAAAACTTGAAAGCGGGGGTGAGGGAGAGAGGGCTGCTTTTGCCAGGGAAGAGGGTTATTCCAAGTCACTGGGGCACCTTGTGAGTGTGGAAAGGTCTATTAGAAGGGCTGGGGTGTGCCGTGGGGCACTTCGAGTCCTGTAATTTATTACCCCACATGCTCAAGAGGAGCGCTGAAGGTTGGTGTAATGGGACAGCAGGCAGAGTGCTGGCTTCCTGCTCCAGCATGTGGTCCCCGGAGCCGAGTGACTCCTGAGCGCTGAGTGGGGTAAAGGGTAACCACTGAACACCACTGGATGTGGCCAAATAAAAATATGAGAGAGAGAGAATAAGAGGGAGGGAGGGAGGGAGGGAGAGAGAGCGCCAAAAGAGATGAAATTGGGGCTTGAGCAATAGCACAGTGGGGAGGGCGTTGCCTTGCACGGGCCAACCCAGGTTCGATTCCCAGCATCCCATATTGTAGGATAACATTGTTTTGTCCTTCCTACATAGCCTCGGGTCGTTCAGGTTTATTGGGTTGCTCCCATCACAGTGCTTCCTTTCCTCTGTGTTTATTTGTAACTTCTTTCTTTGTGCTCCACACCCTGCAAAAGAGGAGGATAAGGAATGCTCTTAATGTCACCTCATGATATGTTAAAGGAGCAAGAGGCCTTTGCTGCAGGTCCTCTGACGCTGGCTCCTCTTCTGTCCTTGTGACTTCCAGCCGAAAACAGTTTGGTGATGGCTTGGAGCGAGAATCTGAAGGCTTGTGAGACTCTGGCAGTCTGAGATCCACATCAGGTGGATGAATTCGAGTCTGATGAGACATAATGGGACCCAAAGTTTCTCAGTGGGGTTATCATCTGTTGAAACAAAAGCATAGCCTTTTCCTCGATGAGGAATTCCCCTGCTACAGGTTGTGGAGCACAAAGAAAGAAGTTACAAATAAACTCAGAGGAAAGGAAGCACTGGGATGGGAGTGACCCAATAAACCTAAACTACCTGAGGCTATGCAGGAAGGACAGAACAGTGTTACCCTACGCCACAGGGTCCGCCAAGCATCGCCAGGAGTGATTCCTGAGTGCAGGGCCAGGAGTAACCCCGAGTCCTGCTAAGTATGCCCCCTCCCACCCAGAATAAAGAGATGAGACTTAGTCTCCTGACCAGGTCAAACCCGCTAGCACAGAACAAGAACAGGCCTGCTTCTGAGGGAGTTCCAGGCACATGGAGAGTTCCGGTTCTGAGGTTCCAGTTCCGAAGTTCCGGCTCTGAGGCTTCCCTGGCCCCCCAGACGGTCAGTCCAGTCTCTCACCTCAGGAGCGGGGAGGCGACTTCCTTCTCCACCAAAGGCTTCACCCAGCAGCCCGGCCCATCCGGAAAGTGTCCTGGGCATCTCCCTCCGCAGCTGCCCTCCCCCGGTGCCTGCAGGCCCAGGCCCCGCTCTTGAGCCCATATTTAAAGGCTTTGTAGGAAGGCGCAGGGAAGTGTTCCAGCTTAGCCCCAGCGTGGCTCAGCTCCCGGTAACCTGAGCTGTCAGAATCCCAGGGAAAGTGACAGTATCCAACCGCCACCCGCCAGCCACCCTCCGAGCCTTGGCAGGAGCCTCTCAAGAAATGCCTTTCCCATTTGCTTGGGGACGGAATCGGAGAGGGATCTTGGTCCTGCCACTCGGCCCAGCCCCAGCTGCCCACGCCGTCCCGGATTTACCCGTCGCTGCCGTCCGTCCGCTGGGCCCAGCCTGGGCAACAGACATGGCAGGCAGGAAGGAGGCGGAGGAAGAGTTGGTGACTGGTCAAATGTGTGCGCGTCTGCAGTGGCCGCTTACCTGACCCACGCTGTCCTGCTGGGCACCAAGAAACCCATGGGGTGGGGAAAAGCTGACGGATCCCAAACAATTAGTTTAACTGGTGTTTCCCAAAGTGGGTGGTGCCAGTGCCCTGGGGTGCAGGAATGATGAGGGGTGAGAGCCTCGGTGTGACTAGGGACACTTTGTTCCTAAAGGTAGATGGTGTGGGGGGGGGGGTGAGTGTTTTTTTTTCTGCAAGGGGTGCAGAAGGGCACATAAGATGGGGAACCTCTGCATTCACTTGCTTAGGGACCCCCAGCTTACCCCTAGCCCCCTCATTCATTCACACTTGCGCACACTCTTTTTTGGGGGCATCACACCCAGTGATGCTCAGGGATTACTCCTGGCTCTGCACTCAGGAATTATTCCTGGTGGTGCTTGGGGGACCATATGGGATGCTGGGAATCGAACTCAGGTCAGCCACATATGTGCAAGGCAAATGCCCTCCCCACTGTGCTGTCGCTCCAGCCCAACTAGCACGCTTGCTTACACATACACTCTCATATAGTCACACACTCACACTCATGCATGCACACGTGAACACAGACATATAGCCACATACCGTTCGCACACACGTATCCACACACATGCTCCTACATACACACACGAACATACTCCCAGCCACATTCACACAAACATATCACACACCCACGCTCACACACACGCATGAACATACACGCTCACAGCCACAAACACACTCACACACATGCTCAGTGCACATATCCACACACTCTCACGCACACACGTGAACGCATACACATAGTCACAAACACATTCACACATACATTCTTACCATACCTCTCCACACATTCACACATGCTCTCACGTGCACACGCAAACACATACAGCCACAAGCACGTTCACACACATGCATTCACACACACACACACATACACACGCACTCACAGCCCTTCCACAAGACCTATGACCAGTAGCTTTATGGGGAAGCCAGGCAGTGTCCCCCCGAATGTCACAGAGGATCGCCTTGACTATCAGCTACCATTCGATAAAGCCACGTGGCGGGTATTTTTAAAGGAGAGAGAAATGAGACATCTGCATGGAACCTGTAGGGTCTGTAGCTAAAGAGGAAGTTCTGCGCCACCCCCCCCCCCTCCAGGCCTTTCACATGCAGTCTTGGAATGGAAATTAACAGTGAATCGATTATCAGTCGGTTATTTATTTCTTATATCCTTTGCCTGACACACAAAGAGCTGCTTTGATGTGAGAATCTGGCGGGTCCAGTGAGGTGTGGTGTTAACTTGTCACCTTAGCTCAGATGGCAGGGAAGGGGCGTGTCCTGTGCCCACACAGGAGCGTGAGTGATGAGCACAGGGTACCGGCTGCGCAGACGTACTCTGAGCCCACGGCTCGGCCTGTTTCCGCCTTGGTCCCTGTACACGCCCCCCCTCCTCATTTGGGATTAAAGGGTTAACGAGCACCATTACCCCGAGCCTTCCTCTCACTCCGGCTTTACTTGACAATTGTGATTTTACGACTGCGCAGATTCAATCTGTCGAGCAAATAAAAGGCTGCTTGGAAGTGACCTCCCTGGTGTGGAGGCAGATGGGTCTGAGAGCCTGAGAGAGGCGGGCGGGCCGAGGAGGGGAAGGAGCGTCCGTCCAACCCAGCCCCCACGAGGCGGCCCCGGCGACCTGCGCCCCCCACTCATGGCCCCAGTGGCCTGGGGAGGGACCCCTCCCGCCCCGACATCTCTGTGTCCCCAAGAAGTGGCCCCATGGCGAGCAGGAAAGGGATAGGGAGCAGCCACCTTCGCGTCCCGCTGTCCAGGATACCCAGAGCAGAACCAGCACCTTGGGGCTGAGGGTGGGCTCCGGTCCTCATGCGTCTCTGTGGAGCGCGGGGCCTGCTGCGGTCTGATGCGACAACGGGATCGAGCCATTGCCAAGGCTCGGCGCTGTCCGATCTGCCAGCGGCAGCAGGATCAGAGATGCGAGGGGTCAGGCAGCCCTGAGGGTCCTCGCTGCCCCAAGCTCTGTCTGCCCCCTGCTCGCAGCACAGGGAGGGTGAGAGAGGGGGAGGGGAGGACAGAGGGACATGAGACTGCTGCCCGGGGAAAGTGGGTGGCGGAGCCGGGGCCACCCCCCGACCCCATGCCTAGTCCATCACCCTCTCACCCCAGTGCTGGGCAGTCCAGGGCAGAAGCTTTGTGTCCCCTGGTCCTGCTTATGTTCCCTGCGGGACCAGAGGACCCATGGGGGAGGCACCAGTGTCCTTGCCCTGTTAGTTCTCACCTCTGAGGAATTCCCGCTTGTCCGGAGCTGGGGGCGGCCGGGTGGCCCTCCATGCCCCACCCCCACTCTCTCTGTGCACGTGCCAGGCAGCCCCGAGTGTGCACAGGTTGTGTGAGCACTCCGTCGCCCCTTCAAGGCTCCCACAAGACCCCCAGAGACGGACCCCCTCCCCCACTGACTCTCGGCCTTATTTCCGTGTTGACTCCAGCAGGCCGTGTCGGGAAAGGCAGCGGGAGCCTGCGCCACGTGTCCACGCGGCCAAGCTGCTCCTCCAAAATGATCCTCGGGGTGGGGGTCCCTGAGGCATCCACAGAAGTTCCTTGCACTCCAGAAAGACCGTGGCCTCCATTAGACCAGGAGTGGCCAAAGATGAGCTGCCTCCCAGCTGGGTTTGAAAGGGGCGGGGGCGACTCGCCCAAGTCTTTGATTCTTTGCCCGAATCTGGGATCCAGGGCACCTCCAGAATAGTCCATGCTGCCTCCCTGGCCCTCGGTCCCATAGCAGCTCAACTCCAACTAGAGCTACAAGCCTTCCTCCTTTTCTTCCTTCCTTTCTCCCTTCCTTCCTTCCTTCCTTCCCTCCCTCCCTTACTTCCTTCTTTCCTTTCTTCCTTCTTACCTTCCTTTCTTCCTACCTACCTTCCTTCCTTCCTTCCTTCCTTCCTTTCTTCCTTCTTACCTTCCTTCCTTCCTTATTTCCTCCCTCTCGTCCTTTCTTCTTCCCTTCCTTTCTCCCTCCCTTCCTCCCTCCCTTCCCCACAGTTCTCAGGACTTATTCCTGGCTCTGTGCTCAGGGATCACTCCTGGCTGGGCTGGGGTGGTTTATGTGATGCTGGGGATCCAACCTGGGTTTGGCCGTGTGTGAGGCCAGTGCCCTACCTGCTTTGCTGTCATCACTCTGGCCTCTATCAATGAGCTTTTATGCCGAGACCTGATAGAGCAGAACTTGCTTAATCAATCATGTCGAAACCATCTTCAGGCGAGAAAGCAAGGAGATTTAATTATTTAACATCAGGCGGACCCAACTAGGCCGTCACCTGAAATCGCCGCCTGGGACATGAGGCTTTCTGGCGACTGTAGCCAATGGTGAGACAAAGGACACAGTGATGGAGTTTTCCGATGGTCACTTGGCTCCGGTTCACCCCGCAGGAGGAGTTCCCAGAGGTGGCCGGCCTGGGCCCTGTCTCTGGAGCCTCTGCTTAGTGCATTGTTTTAGGGTTCACAGAGACGTTTATTAGTTTCCTAATGATTCCTGAGCCCATTGCCTTCCCCGCCTAGGGAACCAGGATGCCCCGAGTCCTTTTGTTCCGTTCTGAATCGCGACTTCTGATTTACAGCCCACTCGCCTCTGCCCAGCCCCTGGAATGCATCACTCAGGGGTCCTGCCTCTTCGTCATCTGCTTTCCTCCCCGTTTGTGCCCCGAGTTTCCCAGGGCACTTGCGGGTGGTGATTTGGATTAGCAACACATCCCGATAAAACCTTTCCCAAGCAAGAAGCAACGATGAAAAGCATCCGTGAAGATCGAAAACTGCAATCCCGACTCTTCCCAGATCAGATGCCCGGTGGATGTCTGGTTCTCCCGGGGGGGTCGCCAGCACCCCAGGGGGCAGCTCTTCTAGCTCCGCCGGGGCAGTGGCATCTACAGCCATGCAGCCCCCAGAACGCCCTACCCATCGTGGGGGAGGATTTGGCTCCAGCTTGGCACAGAGCCCAGCTCCGTGTTTGGGGTTCCTGTTCCCTGGGGGTCTGGGGAGCAGGATGGAAAAGGGGAGGGGGAGGCACGAGGCTGCTCTGGGTCAGCAGGAGGAGAAGGGGCGCCCCCTGTACCCCACCATCCTCTGCAGGAGACGTGGGCCCAGTGATGGGCATAGGACACTCGTCATGACTCGAGTTCCTCTGTTCCAGATGGCGGGCACTGGGGTCTGCAGCCCCTGCCCTCGCGCCAGTGGACACTGGGGTCAGCACACCCTGCCCTCGCGCCAGTCCCTGTGGCCCCTGGGCAGAGTGGGGCAGGGCACCCGCTGTGTAGAAGAAACGGGGACTGGAGGACGCCGAGAATCAAGACCTTTCGCTGTGGGGCCACGGAAAGAGAGTTCCGGAGTTAAGGCACTTACCAGGAATGTGCCCCCCCACATAAGCTTGATCCCGGACACCTCCTAGGCCCCCCTGAGCCCACCAGGGCTGCTTCCCAGGCACGGAACGAGCGTGGAGTAGCCCCCGCCCCTTTGAATGTGGCCCAGACCACGCCCCACCCCTGCCGAGAGAGGAAACCTTGTACTCAGAGGCCACCGTGAACCTTCTTCTCTCAGAACCGCCTCCTCCTCCAGGTCGCCTTTTCCTTTTCCCAGGTGAACGACTCGATCCTCCTCCCGATCGCGTCCCGTAGACCAGGCAGGGGAGCTGCTGGGGAGGCGGAGGGGACCCCAGCCCGCACATCCTCCACTCAGCCCCGGGAGCCGGTGACGGTGGTGCCGGATCTGGGTGGGGCCAAGGCCGCGCGCGCGAAGACTCAGTTAGTGGCTTGGGGAGAGCACTGTCCTCGCACACTACAACCCAGGTTCGATGCCCCGCATCCCCACGCCCAGGCTCCCCCGACCCTGGGGGATGGCGGTGGGGAGCTCCTGGCCCGCTTGCCTGTCAACGGGAGCAGCCACAGACGCCAGAACCTGTTTCCCATCTCACTCATGAGGCGGCATGCAGGGCCCGGGGCCTCCTGGGCGCACTTATCCCTGCCCGTTTCCCAGTGCCAGGCCGGTGGGGGTGGCGGGAAAATGCTTTCACCATCCCCCCTGCCACCCACCCACCCAGCCCAGCCCAGCCCTGCCCCCAGCCCAGCCCCAAAGGGAACATGCCGAGATTTCACGGTTCACCGGCCAGCGAGCAGCTGTCATTCCAGACGGGCCAGGATGTAATTAGCCACAATGCACGGGAGTAATGGAACAGATGTCTCTTTGTCAACGGAGTTTGCCGCGTGCCTGTGACCCAGTGGCTGCCCGGGGTGGCTCCGCGCTGACCCCTCTTCTTCCCTCGCCCCTCCTGGACAGTGGGCCCTGCCTCCGGCCAGGGCGGAGTCCCCACAGCCTGCACCTTGCCCCTCGCGTCCTTCCACAGCGGCGGGGGGTGGGGGTGGGGGTTGAGTCCTGCCCCCCCACCCCATTTATGCCATCGTCATCCACAGCAGAAAAGGTGATTCCCCCTCTTATGAGATAATTGGCGGTTTCGGGCTGCTCCTATTACAGCTCTGACATGCTGTGGCGGCCAGGCCGAGTGACTGCTGTGCTCTTGGGCCTGTTGTTTCTCTGGAAGGAGAGAGGGAGGAGGGGCCGTCCCCTTCTCCCACATTCCCTATTTAGGAGCTGGGCCAGGACACAAAAGTTGCGCCACACACACACACACACACACACACACACACACACCCCTCCACCCTCATCCCCCCCAAGGGCTGCCGCTCATTGGCGCCTCTGGGCTCTCCCCTGCCCTTCCCTCCTGGGAGAAGAAAGTTGCTTTTCTTTTCCGAACTGCCTGGTCCTTTCCACCCATCCTTCCTTTCCACGCCAGGTCACAAGGGGCTGTCTGCGCCCTCTCTGGGGGGAGCTGAGCCCCCAAACCAAACCGCGCTGGTGATTCTGTTCCTTAGGAAGGGATCCCACTGGTGCGGGGGGAGGGGTGGTGGATGGGGTGTCGGCTGGCCTTTGACATCTCTGAGATTTATTTTTTCCTGCCCACGATTCAGAACTTGGGCTTTGCACTGGGGCTGAGGTCACCACCCACCTCCACCCGTCATGGTACCCAGGCTCCTGGCCGGTGATTCCGATTGATTGATCGTTCCTTTATCACTGAGCATGGCAGGGATGGGGGTGGGGGGGAACCAATGAGCCCAAGACGTCAGCAGCCCCCCTGAAGACTGGGCAGGGGTCTCAGTTGAGGTCCGGATCGTTTCCGTGTTTCACTGTTCCGCACTGGGGTCCTGGTCTCCGAGCCTCAGCATTGGCAGCTGAGGCCACATTTAAGGGCCATATGCAGAGGAGATTTGATGTGGAGGGCAGGAAGGCCCCACCGTGTGGTCGAGCAGGACCCAGAGATGGGTGGACCTCCTCTTTCAAGGCTTCTAACTAGGGGCTGGGTGAGCACTTTGGGGTGGGTTGACAGTGGGAGAGGCAGAAGACAAGGCTGGGTCCCATCTTCCATCTATCCGGATTCCTGCGAGAGTGAATGCGGGCTTATTCCGGAGTTGGTGGGTTCTTGAGAACTGCCCCCATCTTCCCGGCCCCTCCTGGACAGTGGCTGGGCTCCAGCCAGCATTCAGGCCCACTGTCTGGTTCCAGTAGATGGACCTAGGTCCCTCCCTAATATCCAGCTGTCCCCTCCTTTTTTTTTTAATTGTCCGGCTTCTGTTTGGGGCCCATATCTGGTGATGTTCAGAGCTTACTCCTAGCTCTGTGCTCAGGGATCACTCCTGGCGGTGCTCAGGGGACCATATGGGGTGCCGGGGATCAAACCCGGGTCGGCCTCGTGCAAGGCAAGCACCCTCCCTGCTGTGCTGTTGCTCCAGCTAGCGCCATCTGGGATTTCAGGTACAGATCTGGGCGTGCACTTTAGTTGTTTTGGTTGTGTGTCCAGGGGCCCGAGGGTTGCTCCTGGTGATATTGGCGAGCCAGGCCTGAGGGTTCAATGCTTGGGAAAGGCCGTATCACCTGGGCCACACCTGCAGAGCCAGTGGAGACCAGGGAGAGGCAAGCTCGACGTGCCCACAGTACCTCCTCTCTGGGGGCGTCCCCTTCTCCAGACACTGTCCTCCAGGAGAGCATGTCCTGGTCTTGTCTGCTCCTCGCCATCTGCTGACCTCCGGTGTGCACTGTCTGGTCTCATCCCTACGCTATCCTCTGTCCAGTGACTCTTTCCTGGCCAGAAGTCTGCGGGAATCCCATCGCCTGTGCCCCTGGCTGGCCCCGCGGCTCTGTGTCCTGACGCTAACCCCCCCTAGGCCTGTGTGTCCACAGCTCCCTGTCCCCTCAGTTTCCTTAGTCTCCCGCCCAGCCATGTGGGTGAGACCCTCATGCTCTGTCCACTGCCCAGGCGGCAGTGACGGGGCCAAGGGCGTCGCCTGGCTGGGGGCTTCCTTTCAGGCCCCCCCCCCGCTGCCTCCCACCCAGCCGTCCCATTACCTGGTGCAACTGGATCCCCTTTTTTTTTTATTGTTGTTGTTGGGTTGGAGTGATGTAGTACAGCTGGTAGGGCGTTTGCCTTGCACACTGCCGAGCCGGGTTCGATTCCTCTGCCCCTCTCGGAGTGCCCAGCAAGCTACCGAGAGTATCTCGCCCGCACGGCAAAGCCTGGCAAATCCCTGTGATGATATGCCAAACACAGTAACAAGTCCCACAATGTTCCTGGGCCGGCTCGAGCAAATCAATGAACAACAGGAGGACATTGACAGTGACAGTTGTTGTTGTTGTTGTTGTTTTGCATTTTGGGGGGTCAACCCAGAGGTGCTCAGGGATTATTCCTAGTTTGCACTCAGGAATTACTTCTGGCAGTGCTCAGGGAACCCTAGGGGATGCTGGGAATTGAACCCAGGTCGGCTGTGTGCAAGGCAAATGCCCTCCCCGCTGTGCTGTCGCTCCAGCCTCTCGATCCCTTTTCGGAGGATGAGGTTTAAAATGACCAATTCAATTCCTCAGCTTCCCTGGCGCCTCACCATCTGCAATGCGGCCCCTGCTGACCCAGCCTCATCCCCTGCCCATGGCTTATGCCCCCAGTGGCGCCCCAAACAGAGCCAGAGATCTGCATCGGGCTTTTAAGAGCCACAAAACATGTGAAAAGAGCAGCCGTGTGGTGACTGGACAGGGAGTCCAGCGGGCAAAGTGCTTGCAAATGAATTTGGTCCCCAGCACCCTAAGCCAGAAGCCATCCCTGAGCACAGAGCAAGAGTCAGCTCGGAGCACTGCTGGGTGAGGCAGAATCATCCCCCGACCCCCCCACCCCATCCCACCCCTCCAGCGGCAAAATGAAAAGAAATGATAACAGCGGTTTCTGAAGTTCCTCTGACCTGGGGGGCTGGTGGATAGGTCAAGGCGGCCCCCGCAGGGGACAAGCTGGGTGCTGGGTGGAATTCGGCCGAGGAGCGGGTCTTCCTCACCTTCTGAGCGCGAGGCCTCCCTCCACAGACTGGGCCCCGGTTCCACCTGGCAGACGGAGCTGCTCCTCCCCGGGCTCCCGGCGTCACTGCCCAGCTGCCCTGCCCACCCATCTCGCCCATCTTGCCCGCATGCCATTGGCTGACTGGGAAGTGCCTGCAGAGCGGCTCCAAGCTCCCGGCTCCCGAGTGACACCAACCTGGCCCGAGCCAGTGTCCTGGTGCCAGGGAGTACAGACGGGCAGAGCTGAAGGAAGAGGGTGGCTTTTCTCTTTAGGTCTTGGGGCCACCGCCTGCAATTCTCAGGACCATGTGGGGGAGCCGGGGGTGGAACCCGGGTCTCCCATGCTGTCATTCCAGCCCCCAGTGACGGCTTTCTTGTTGCACAAAGTGGTATCAGTCGGTCAGAGGTGCAGACAAGACACACGAGAGGAATGTAGAGAGGTCAGAGGCTCTCTTAGGCTTTAGGCAGAGAGCGGCCTTCAGAGGTTTCTTTTTATTCTATTTTTTTTATCAGTCGCGTCCTCATGACTTCGTCACAGAGAAAGACTCACTAACGAGAGTACAAATGTTAGAGGATAGGCATTCATCGAAAGAACATCAGAGTATATATTGTCTTGTCAAAGCTGTGTTGCAATGATTAAAATGTCAGAGGAAAAAATAAAATAAAATGTCAGAGGAAGATACGGAGCCGGACACACAGGTTCTACATAGTACATCTCCCACATTCTTGTGGCTGGTTACGCGTAGGGCAAAGAGAAGGCTCATCCAGATACGTGAAGGTCAAGCCAGATTAAGAATGTGTGAGAGAGGGGAAACTGCTTGCTGCCTCGTACTGCCGAGATAATGTATATGACCAGGCGGGGCTATGAGAGCATGCTGTACTTTCCCGGGTCACCCAGACTCACAAGTTTTATCTTGCCCACGTAATGTAGAAGTGGGGCCTCGGTTCTGCTTCCTGCTTTCAGGGCAGCGTCCAGAGGCTTGTCTTAATGTCCTGGCTTAGCACCGACATTCTTTTTGTTTTGTTTTTGTTTTTGTTTGCTGCGATAGCACAGCGGTAGGGCGTTTGCCTTGCACGCAGCCAACATGACCGACCCGAGTTCGATTCCTCCACCCCTCTCGG
>JAOXYA010299577.1:0-18879 GCA_028565675.1 Sorex palustris | reverse complement strand
TCAGAGAGGTCTCCGTACTGTTTTCTGTAGAAAAACACGGTGAGTGGAGGCCCCTTTCCTCCACATCTCTCACAGCACTTGTTGTCAATATTCTTTAGAATGTATGCCTATTTCACTGGTGTGAGGCACTATTTCATTGTTGTTTTAATCTGTATTTTCCTGATAAGTGATCAAGAACACATTTATGGATATTCTTCCACGTATGCTTTTTTATACTCGCCATCTGTATACCTTCTCTAGGAAAGTGTATGGTCAGCTCTTCTCTCCAGTTTTTAATAGGGGTGTTTCTGCTGTTAGTTTTTTTTTTTTTTTTGGTGAAGCAAGAACGTTTTTACTGTAAATTTTTTTAAAAAGATGTGAGGGGAGAAGGAGAGAGAAGTACATATTTGACACAGAACACAGGCATCTCCTGGTGAAAATAGGCAAAAAATGAAACGGGGAGACAAGCCGGCAAGACACATATTCAGAGGAAGCAGGGCCCTGAAGAGTGAGCCTGTTGTCAGACTTTGTGACAGTAACAAAGATGCAGGTGACGTTTCTTTTCAGTGTCTTTCCTCTGTGTTCCTAACACCACACCCACACCCATGCATACCACTGGTGGCTCACACTCGAATATGGATAACACAAATTTCAGTGAGGCTTTAGAGCATTATTTTCTTTCGGCTTCTCTCCCCTTTGACTTTCATTCCTCTTTCTTCTTTAAATTTTATTTTCTTCTTGGTTAATACCCCTCTACTACTGAGATGAAATTCCCCTTAGCTCCTTAACTTCTAAAAAAATATTTTTAATGGTAAGGGAATGAAACAGTTCTTTGCTCTGACTCCATTTTCTTCCCCACCCCAAGTTCTCTTGATATCCACTCCTTTCTTTATTTAAAAATGTCTCAAAGGTAGTCCAAATTTTCCTACTATTTGGCCCCTTGCCTTTGACTCCTGAGAGTCCTTCCCTTGGCTTTTCTCTCCCTGAAGTAAAAGTGACACTGAATGTCAGGCTTGGCGGTTGCCTCTTAGTCCTGCTTAACTGTTGATAGGTATTGGCTAGTGCTGATTCTTGGAATCATTTCTGACTCTGATTGTCCATCCTGTTTTACTTCTCCACACTCTTCTCTTTACTAACATAGACATTTGTCTTCCTTCCTTCCTTCCTTCCTTCCTTCCTTCCTTCCTTCCTTCCTTCCTTCCTTCCTCTCTCTTTATAAAATAGCAATTGTCTTTTATTGGTTATGATACATAGGTTTTTCTATATATGTAAACTTCACCTGAAGAACCTACTGTCAGTACTCATCAATATGCTGGCTTGGCTCTTCACATGCTACCTGTATGAATGCAAGGTTCTGTCCCAATGGAAAACCAGCAGGACTGTACTACTGTACAAGAAGGAGACATCCATGACATTGACAGCTATTGTCCGGTCTGCCTATTGTCTTTCATCTACAAGCTGTTCACTCGAGTCATCCTGAATAGGATTGGCTGAACACTAAATGAAGGACAACCATGCGAGCAAGCTTGTTTTCAAAAAGGACTTATTGTTACTGTTTTTGGCATATCGAATATGCTATAACCAATATGTATTTTGTTCCCAGACACAGTGTTTGGATTTCTCAATTATTGCATGCATATTAACACTGGTGTCTGCCTCTTAAGTCATCAAGCTGTTGTGCTCCCTTCCCGTTAGGTTAGGTTTGGGGTCCTATTTGTCTGTTGGCACATTTGTCTCCCACGCTGGAGTGAATGCCATGGTGAGGCCAGCTTTCAGCACTTAGTACCTGCTTTGCCTAAGGATATGAACGATAAATGGTTTCTAAATTCATTTTTACTGAAATGAGAAGCAGCCTGAATGTGTAATGAAAAATGTTTTTGATAGAATATGAGGAAGTTTTTATTGCAGTGCTGTTACAGAGTTATTAAGTGAATCTGGAAAGTGTAGTTATATCCAGGATGTTGCTGCTTCTGGGGTTTACTACCCAGTGATCAGTTGTTAACATTTCAAAAAATTGTGTCATTCCTGATTGGTAAACAAAAAATGGCATTTGAAAAATATCAGTGTGTAATAGAGTTTGTTGGTTGCTTCCAGAAGTTTTTCTCTCATAATGGTGTTCTGGGGATATATTCCAGACCAGCTGAGTGCAAGGCAAGTGCCCTATCTGCTGCCTTATCTCTCCAGCCCTGGGTCATACTTTCTGGCAGTGGACTCACAACTTTCGGTTGTGGTGCATACTGGAGTTGCACCCACTTAGTTCCAGTGCTTGAATGACACCTAACTCTAAATGCAGAGTGACGGGAATTGCTTGTGACACCAGGAATCCTAGATCACAGCAGAGCTTCTAGGTCAAGTAACAAAGCCTTTGGACTATGCTTGGCGTTTGGCATAGGTATTAGCATCAGGAATTAAACTCATGGCCTTGCAATTGCTACTGAGCTGGTTCTTTGGAGCCTGTGTTACAGAATACTTCTTATGAAGAGTTGAGAACAAGAATGTTAGTGCCCATGTTTGAAGAGCAGATGTATAAGAATAGAAGTAAAAAAATGAAGGTTTAAAAAAGTTAAATGAAGTAAACTCAGTTATTGTTATTCTGCTATGCAATGATAAGATAGGGCTCAGATTTGATTTTCTTCTCTAGAAAGTTCCTCTAAACTACATTTTCAGTCTGATAGACACCATACTCAATCTGTGACATGCTTCACTTTGGTGATGTTGCTGTTCAGTTCTATCAGGTAATGTGAGCACTTTGTAGAAGGAATACAACTGATAGCTGAAAGAACTTTGTGTCTCTCAGAGCTTTGCTGCCTCTAAAGCTATGGGCTGACTCGCTAGAGTGTGCCTGCTCACTGCATCCACTTTTAACCTAGTCCAAAACGAAATCTTCCTTTCCTTGGCTCTTCTTCTTTTTATTATCTTAATGGTAAAATTTGGTTTTCTTAGAAGTCGAAATATTTCTCAGTCCACAGTTGAATTTTCTGCGAAGATGTAGTTGTCCTGTATTGTGAGTGTCTGGCAGCATCTCTGGTTCCAGTGTGAATATGTCTTATCCACCATTGTGTGCGTGTCTGTATTTGTGTCTGTGTATGTGTGTATGGGGGGGGAGGGGCAGGGTGATTCCTATGGCCCTGTATCTGGCGTCACAGGAAGGAAGTATACAAAGGCATGCTGTAAGAATTTAACCTGCACACAGTGACTTAAAATCCTGTCAGTAGAAACAGCATTGAAGGAAACAATGCACAGAGAAAAGCAATTAGAAACCAGCTCCTGATATTGCCCTGGCCAAGGAACTCAGCTCAACCATCTTGCTCTCTTGACATTCTGCTTGAACTGTCTTACATTCGTGTGTGTGTGTGTGTGTGTGTGTGTGTGTGTGTGTGTGTGTGCTCTTTGTTTTCGAATTCCTGCCTTTGCTTTTGCCAATTTGGTGAATAGTTCTACAAACCTCAGTGTGGACTAGGTTAAAAGTGGATGCAGTATAAAGAGTGAAACAAACTGCAGTGGTGTCAAGTGTCCTCTCAGGTGCAAGCTGCAACTTTTGGGTGGTAGATCCTTATTTATTTTCCATCATCCTTATTCTTCTTTCCATATGTGAAAGTATGTGACCTTCCTACACAGTGGGTAGTTGGTTCCTGTGCATTCAGTGACCTGAGCGCTGGGAGCTGCAGAGTGGTCTTCCATGGTGCTCGGGTCTTAGGCAAGAAACTGCTGACTCTCAACCTCAGGCTGAGAATACATTAATTCGGGGCCTGGCCCAGTTCATTCATCCTGAATTTTCTCCCTGGTCACAGCCTTCTCAGCAGTAGCTGTCTCGTGCTTTTCAATGTCCTCAGGATCTCTGTAGAAGCCCAGATCAGGGACTGCCTCTCCTGAGTGTTCACGGGAGATGGTGCTTTGCATGAGCCCAACTTCCGGGGCCATCATTTACCACATGAGACTCACATTGTGAGCATTCTTTTAGGGATCTTAAAGCAGAATTCATCAAGTTGATTAAAAAGAAAGGTCAGGTCATCCCTGAGACTCAAGTAGGGTAATAAAAGAACACATAAGAAATCAGATCATATTTCCAAATGTTTTCATCATTTCTAAACTTACACATAAAATATTTTTACTTGGTGCAAGGATCACCATCAAACTCCACTTGTGGGGCCAGAGAACCTTGTGGTGTTAGCAGAGCATACTTCCAGCACTTGAAAGTCCATCTTACAAGTCGTCACTTTTCGTGAAATAAGTTGTACTTTTTGTTCATCTGTAAATTTAGCTGAGAACTACACATGAAGGTGAGGAAATATTTACTTTTAGAGTAAAGGAAACACAACTTCTCTTTCTTCCTCTCATGACTGTTTATTTCCAAATTGATCAAAATTTGTAGGGAGACTGAGCTAGCAGTGCACAAAAGGAAATAATCCAGATAGCCAGAACATTAGGACAAGGAACTTCTGAGGAGTTACAAACAGGTAATTTTTCATTTGCTTCAGGGTATATCTCACGGAGGTGGTCAAAAGATAGTTTCTTGTTGCCTCCAGGGTTCTGATGAGTCATTTATTTCAGTCTTCCTTAGTACACAGTTGCAGGCTGTGAAATTGCACTGCTAGTGGCGTGGACTCGGCTCCTTGGAAGTGGCTATTTGAGCTTCCTTGTTCAATGTTGACCACTTTTCTTTCAGTGTTGCTCTACAAGAGACATGAGAACCAGGCACTTGTAGCTACCTTTGTTTTTGTTATGTAAGTAACATGCTAAATAAATATAAAAATATATATTTTGCAGGTCAAATCTATTAGCCTTTGCCTTGCAGTGCATGTTGGACCTCATTTTTTTTTGTTTGCTTAGTTTTTTGGGCCACATCCGGCAGTGCTCTGAGTTTACTTCTGGCTCTGTGCTCAGGGATCTCTCCTTGTGGGTTCAAGGGACCATAGATGGGGTACTGGGGATCCAACCCCCATTGGCTGTGTTCAAGACAAATGCCCTATCTGCTGTACTATGGTTAAGGACCAGGTCTTCATTCTTTAACACAACTGTCTGTGTTTCTATAATTTCTTTTTATTCATATGTAAACATGTATCATTTTAGTTCCAAAGGAAATCTAAACTGTACTCTAAATGTGCCTAACTTAATATTTACTAAAATAGTGATATGTAATATCTATAACCATTGTTGTATCTGTTAAATTTTCCCCAACTTTGTACTGCTTTAGAGGTTGTATGTATTTATTTTCCTTTCTTCCCTTAGTATATAATGTAAAAGATTGAATAGGTCCAGGACTATCAATACCTTACTTTTGGTTATTAGTATGTGTTGTTAACATCACTTTCAAAAGTTTTAGTGAAATTTATACAAATACCATCAATTTCTTTGTAGACTTAATTTTATGGTGCCTTTAAAATGTAAAAGCACTAATCTGTTTAATTATTTAGAAACTTTGAAACACAGTGATTTCTAAAGTTGTTCATAGTATAGCTGTTTCCGGCATCCAGTCCCACCACCGGGGCCATCTCCCCACCAGTGTCCCTGATTTCCAACCACCCGAAATCTGTGCCCTTAGCAGGCACAGACAGATTTGCTTCATATTGATTGCTGCATCAAATTAAAAAGGGAATTATTAGAAAATAGATCAACAAAAGTCACTGTAGCACTGTAGCACTGTCCTCCCATTGTTAATCAGTTTTCTCGAGCAGGCACCAGTAACATCTACATTGTGAGACTTGTTGTTACTGTTTTTGGCATGTCCAATATGCCACGGGGAGCTTGCCAGGCTCTGCCGTGTGGGCGGGATACTCTCGGTAGCTTGCTGGGCTCTTCCAGAGGAACGGAGGAATCGAACCCGGGTTGGTCGCATGCAAGGCAAATGCTCTACCTGCTGTGCTATTGCTCCAGCCCAACAAAAATCAATTTACGATAATTGTTATATCTCACAAAGGTGTTACCAAAGTCATAGTCTGAGGATTCACCGAGCTGGCCAGTGTTGTTTGAGCCATTTTTATTACTGTTTTTGCTTAATGATCATGCTGGTGGGCTTCTACAAATGTTCCCATCAAATTTTTTATGTTTCTACTGGTCTGGTAGTTCTGTGAAATATGGATGAGGTGTCACTCCAGCGTGCCCTGGGAGCTAGGCCGTTATGTTAGAGGAGGTTGGAGGTGGCAGCTGCTGGTCCTCTCTGTCAGGAACTCCCAGGGGAGCTGAGTCTACAGATTGATTTATCTGGAACAATTCTTCACCTTAGCTTCTTTTGTAAAAGTATTAATTTAATAGGTATTTCTGTTATATCTTAATTGTGTGTGACAAACTGGGACAATAATTTATAGTGGGAGTGTGTAGGATTATTATTCATTCTTGAAATTTTGTTTAAAACCAGAAACTTCCAGAAGTATGACCTCTGAAACCTTGTTTTCTTTGGCTTACAAAAGAAAATTCTTAATGTAATAGTCTGTCTTGTAAAGAACAAATGTAACTTTACACACATATATGCGCATGCACAGACCACCTAATTTAGTACCTGAAATATAATAGGTATATGTTAAGTGACAGATAATCTACAGATAATACAGTCTGTATCACTGTATCACTGTCATTGTGTTGTCCGTCAGTTTGCTCGAGTGAGTGCCAGTAACATCTCTATTCGTCCCAGCCCTGAGATTTTAGCAGCCTGTCCTTACTCGTCTTTCCCAATGGTTGGAGGCTCTTTTTTTCAGGGCCCAGGGAATGAGAACTGTTATTGTTACTGGTTTTGGCATATTGAAAACGCCACGAGTATCTTGCCAGGCTCTGCCTGTGCAGGCGGGATACTCTCAATAGCTTGCTGGGCTCTCTGAGAGTCATATATATATAATTTGTTGCCTAAGGTCTACACTCTATCAAACATGGTATGGTAAATTAAGGAACATGGGTAGGAAGTGTTTTATGATGTGTCTTTGCGGCTGCGCGGTCCAGAAAGCGGCCTGCAGCGTGGCGGTGGTTGGCTGCTGGGGCTGGGTCCCTTGGGGCAGGGAAGGCTCTTGCCTGCCCCCCTCTGGGGCGCCCCAAATGAAAACAGCCTGGCACAGAGTCTGTGGTATGGTTAGGGGGGCCTCCTTTTATACTCCTGTCTGGGAGGAACAACTATGAGTTCTGGAGGGTGATCCATGAGGAGATCATCTGGTTGCTGGCAGGGTGTGGCTTGTGGGTGTGACCCTTGAGTCACCCACCGGAGACTGGGGGAAGCAGGCTCCCAGGTCCTTTTGAGTCCAGTGTCCAAGGTCACAACGTTCCACATTACCTGGGTCCCATGGGACTTCACTCCTGCATGAGGCTTGTCTGGAGCGTCCGGAAAGTGGCCTGGAGCGTGGAGGCGGTTGGGTAGTGGAGGTCATCTGCTGGGGTTGGGTCCCTTGGGGCGGGGAGGGTTCTCCTACCCCCCACTGGGGCGCCCCGAGTGGAAACAACCTGGTGCAGAGTCTGCTAATATAGACTACATATTAGAAATGCTTCACAGATGATTAATGATTGGGACATTTTTCTATAGCATCATTATAGTTAAAATTATTAAATTTAGGCTTTACCAATCTGTACATAATCTGATATTCTATGGAATGAATGTCATATTTGTAATATGTTGAGAACATTATATAGCAAATAAATCCAGTGCCTGAAGCAGATAGATCTCATAATTGCTTCCTTCTCTGCAGAAAATTGAGAAATGAGTTGGTGAAGTTAATATTTCGAATTCATGTTTGAAGCTGAAGCTACTACTACTATTCTCCCTGCCTATCTTCCATTTAATTCATTATGCATATTTTTGGCATGGCGTGATTATATCTCAGAGGATACAATTTTGAGCAATACTAATAAGATATCTTTCTTTTAGGGTTTTGCATTCTAATTATAAATAATCAAACTGAAATAATTGCATTCTATCAGATAATGAGAAATCTTGAAGTACAGTGATGAGATAGCTTGTTTGTAGTATGTTGGTTTCCTGTAGAGTAGTGGTACTGGAAAACCTGTCTTGAGGCTTTCAAGAGCAAGAAATCTTGGTATTTCCTCATCTTGCTTGTAGGGACTCTAATTTGAGTTGTTTCCTTGCCTTACATAAATATGTTTTAATCATAATTTTCATTCAATGTTTTCTTTTTTAAATTTTTTAAAAAGTATCATTGTATCTTAATTAATCATAAAAGATGGTCTTAGATATGATTTACCTCTGGTGAAATGGTAGCATATGACAATTGGAAATATGACTAAATTGAGAAATGACAGTGTTTTAAGAACACAGCTGTAGTAGAAATGAGATAACTGTATTTGCTTTAGAGCTGACATAGCTGTAATGCTTTATTGTAAAACACATAATTGTAATGTAGTAAAGTGTTTATTAGAAGGATGTTGAGTAATCTTACTGGAGAATCATCAGTGTTTGTCAGATTATTTTCTCTGTTTAGAAAAATGAGATATCATGTTCTAAAATGGTAGTACATTGTTAAGTGCAGTGGACTCCAACTTTCTCCATGAAATGTCATGCCTCACTACTTTCAGAGAACACTAGAACAATCAATCACAGCTGTCAACTTATTTTTTGCTTATTTAAATTTTGTATACAATAGTGGTCTGGAGCAATAGCACAGTGGGTAGGGCTTTTGCCTTGCAGGAGGCCAACTCGGGTTCGATTTCTCTGTCGCTCTCGGAGAGTATGGCCAGCTACCAAGAGTATCCCGCCCGCATGGCAGAGCCTGGCAAGCTCCCTGTGGCGCATTTGATATGCCAAAAACAGTAACAATAAGTCTCACAATGGAGACGTTACCGGTGCCCACTCAAACAAATTGATGAACAACAGGAGGACAGTGCTACAGTGTTACATTGCTATATACAATAGTAAATGAATTGCTTAATATTAATGAATTACTATGTGTGCTTTGTGTGTTTATTTTATGGCTATTGGTATACTTTTATTTATAACTATACTTAAACTACTATTTCTCTGTTGATAACTGTAAGAGTAGCAACAGAATTATGACATACATTATTCACTTTTAATTTACTACCCAAGGGACTTCTTGGCACATCCATAGGAACTTAGAAAATGCATTGTAAATGATTAAAAGTCTACATAAATTTCCCTGCACTTACTGATGAATTTTTATATTTATGATTCTATCAGGTTGCTTTATTGTCTTAGGAGGTTTCAAATATCTGACTTCGAGGTATACTTTTCACCAGCAATGCAATGCAATTCTGATCTTTTACCAACTGTAACATTTTCTAGAAATTTCTGCCATATTCTAAATGTTCAATGTAATGCAAAGAATTTTTGACCAGTTTCTCCAGGGATAGGTGTGTGTTTGTGTAGGGTGGTTGGGGGAGCACATGTGCACTTAGCACAACACCCTTTCACCCCCCACTTCGAATATGGACAAGGGATCACTGGCTTACAAATAAATGCTTGAAACTGTTTACAGTACTGAACTCGAATATAATATGGATTCTCCTATACAACATCTCTAATATAAATTTATAGGTGAGACCGACTGAGATTAGCAACAACAACTAATAATAAAACAGAGAATTATAACAATACAAGTCATGTTAATGTCATCTCTGTAATTCTGTTTGTCCATTCTCTGAAAAGATCTATAATATTTTTGGATTGTACTTGACAGTGAAAAGTAAAAACAGAAATAATAAAAGGGAATGACTGTCATACTTATAGACAAATATAAAAGGCATAGAGTAAAAAGTAAGGAAATAATATTTACATTGATCTTATTATCCCACATAGCCAACTGCAATATTGTGCCATTTCTTTTTTATTGCATTTCTATTACTATTTGTTTGTATATGTGAACATATGTATATGAGATCTGGTATAAAAATTATTTTATAGATATGTTGAATAAATTAATTCCTTAATACTTATCATGTATATATGTATATTTTTAGTATCTGTGACATAGAATATAAAGTTAAAATAATTATTAATCTTTTTGTCAGATTTTTAAAAGTACCTATTCATATAGAACATTTGTAAAGTATACAGAATGTGAGAAAAATTGGGAAGAAATTTTAATACTGTCACCTAAAGATGACTTTATTTAAGATTTTGGTTTACATAATTTTAGTCTTTTTTATTTCTGTTATATATTTTGCCAGAAGATATATTTGTTTTCTAAACTCCTTTTTTTCCCACTTAGTAGCATATAATTAACTTAGTCTTTCTCTGCCATTAAACAATCTTCTACAATGTAATTTTATAACCTGTTATTAAAATGACATGTCTATATAATGCATTTAATTAATCACCTCCTGGTGGACCTTTTAGTTTGTTTCTTTTTTATTATTATGAAAAATTCTAAAATAAGAAAAATTATTTGTCTTTTCTTCTGGACACATCTACTCTGATTGCACTCAGACTAATTTCTAGAAGGAGGATTTCTGGCTCCAAGGTATACTAACACTTTTGAAGTCCTTTTACACATATTTCCGTATTACCTTTTCAACAGTTGTATCTGTTGACATTCATACCAGAGCGAGTGCTAAGAACAAAACATGCTAATAAAAAAAAGTTTCAGTTCATCTTAAAATTAAACAGCCCATGGCTAAATAGAAAATTCAAGTAGCCAGCACAAGTCTAGCAAGTGAAATACCTTGAGTTTGATTCCTGGGCCCACTGGCCCCACTGAGCTCCACTGCCTATAGCTCTGCTGATCCCCGGCACTACCTCCATGGCCCTCAAACATGGCCTGGCCGGATTCTGGGTATGGCATGGTCGCCCCTGAAGTTTCCATCCACTGAGTACCCAGAGACCCTAAACACTGTTTGGTGTGGCCCCTATAAAAAGACTTCTAGGAAGCTTGTATTTGTTCATTCTTTGAAGAGCGTTGGAGGGAACCCATATATGATCTTCTTGAGGGTGGGCTCTGGTGATAAATGGCTCTCAAACCTGTCTCTGGAGGGGTGAGATGATTTTATTAAATGTGCAAGAAGAGTGAGAGAAAAGATTCTTTAGGTGATGCGTCTTCTGGTTACCAATTTAGTTTAAGTTACTCCTTTGGTTTATTTTCAATGAAATGTTAGGACTTCTGCGATTCAGTGTTTGAGACAGAGTGACTGTGTTTCTCTCGCCTTCTCTCCGACAGCTGTCCAGGAGACATGGTCTTGGGAGCAGTACCTGAGGGAGCAGAAAGCAGTCGCGGCGCCTGTAGAACTCTTTAACAAGGTGACCCTCTTTGCTTTCATGTTTTGCAGGAAATCAACTCCTAAGAGACTTCATTGAAGTAAAATAATTTGCCCAGATATCACATCAAATTATTTGATTTTATAGTCTTGACTGAAACAAATGATGTAACAGAGCTAATTAAAATGTTTGTGTTTTCAAGTGTGTGTTTTGGTGAAGGAACCCCCCCCCCCCTGGGTTGGAAACCCCGGTCTACTTCTTAGATCTGTGACCTAAGGCAAGTCATTCAGTCTCTGGGTCTCAGTTCCCTTGTTCATAAACTGAGGATATTTCCATGCCTTGGATTTGAGAAGGTTTAAATCACTTGTACATGAAAAGGACAACGTGTGTAAGCATGAGGGATACAACTTGTGCATAATAAACACTCAGTAAGTATTAGTCTCCTTATATTGGCTTTTATTATTTGCCTCTCTCCATCCAAGTATCAGATTAGAGGGTTCTACTGTGTTGATGTATAGAAGTGGTAGGGTCAAGTGATATTTTTAAGGAGAATGTGCATTTCCTGATTGATTGCTCTCCAGAACAGCCTGTGTAGACTTAATTGACAAGTGACTCCTGCCACAGAAAATATTTTGTTCCTGAGGGCTAGCTTTCCTCATGGATGTTTCGTTCCCTAGGGCTAGCTTTCCTCGTGGACATGTCATTCCCAAGGGCTAGCTTTCCTAGTGGCTCCAGAACTTGTGCACTTCTTTCTATTCTTCTTGGTTTGTGTTTTCAGTTCTTCAGGGACATTTTATATAAAAATTGCCTAAAATTTGTGTTGTACTGTATTTAAGCCGGAAGCAAGAAGCTACAACTTTGTATTGCTTTTTTTTCTGTAACACTTGTTGTTATATCTAGTACATTTTTTAAAATGTGAGAATGTTCATTTAATCCTGAACATAGCAGCAAAACAGGGGAAAAAGTAGAGCAAACAAGTAAAAAGAAGAGAAACTAAGTCTACCTCATTTAAGAAATAACTAGATGTACTCTTAGAGTCTAGAGACTATGCTTTATTAGAAATGCAGTATAAAACTCTTAGGGAAAATGAAAACATCTGCAGTGTCTTTTAAATTGGTCGTCACATCAGATACTTTTGGTGGAGATTTTGAAAACACAGACTCATTGGTCGTCTTGAGATCTACTCACTTAGGCCCTCAGGGGCCTGAAAGTTGAGGTCTCCCTGTGGTGGGAAGTTAGCTGAGGTTCAGATTCCTGTTACTCCATGCTGCTGTCACATGAGACTTAGGGTGTTTGTTCCCCCAAGCTACATGAGTTCTTAAAAGTTAGGGGATCTCTTCTGTCCTGTTTCCTCACAGTGCCTTCTCTTGAATGTGCTGATACAATTAATTGATGCTACACGACTTGACTGTGTTCAGGGCAACCCAGTGTGAACAGAGATGCTCTCTCCATTCTCACTGTCACCGCAGGTGCAGAGGGTAGAGCGGGGCTGACTCAGAGAGGACAGAGACTGGACAGCTATCGTGACCCTCCAAGGGCAGATGGAGCCCAGTGAGACTCAGGGTCCAGGGCCATCCAAAAGATAGGCTGAAGTCTGGGCCCACATGAGATCATCGTCCAGGGTCTTGAGGCAGTCAGGAGCTATAGAGCCTGAGGCACAGACAGTGTCTGAGGGCAGAATTCACATGGGACAGTATTTCCCTCAAATGAGGCAACAGAGTCGCTGTCACTCTGTCATCACTCTGTCCTGCCCTCTGCCTAGGGATATTTCCTGAGCATGTTAGGGGTTTCGTGTGTTTGATTTGTAGAGCCAGGAAAACTTGAATTTGTGGCACCAAATGTCGGGTTCTCTTTCAGCTGTGGTGTGTGTCCCTCCTTTCAGCCAGTATCTTATTAATATTATTCAGTTTCTTATTTTAAAAAAAAATTAAAAATTTATAGCACATTTTGTGTCTTTTGGAGCAACAGTCTGGCATCCGGTGTCTGGTGTTTGGAGATTACTTTAAGCTCTCTGCTTTAGGGTCATTCCAGTATTGCTTTGGGGACCGTGCTGTGTCTGGGATTGGCAGAGACAGCTTCCTGTAAATCAAGCACTTTAATCTCCATAGCTTCTTCTTTAAATTCTTTTATGAGCCATTAACTCTAATGGAGGAAACCTGCAGGTTAGAGAATTTATCCCCCAGATTTTCAGTAGTAATCTGGTATTAACTTAAAAACTGCTAAGGAACAAAGGTGGGATTTCTGTCTCTGATACAAATCCTTCTGCTGGAAAGATAGTATATGAGTTAAGGCATATACCCTGCTTGCAGCCAATTCTGGCTCGATATCTGGTACCACATGGTGCCCGATCATTGTCAGGTACAGTCCTGGAGGTTCATAACTTGTGGGCTCTGACTCTGGGGACTTTAAGCACTACAGGGGCGGCACAAGTGATCATGGCACCAAGGATCCAGGTGAGCATCATATCTCCAGGTTTTTCCATTGAACTGCAGATATGATTGGCTGAGGTCCCCTGGAAGACCCTTCTGATCTCTGATTTGGTGGTCTCCCACCCCAAAATCTCTTATGATAATATTGGGCACAGTGTAATCATAGATTATTATGGGTTGTATCACGTTTCTCCATTGGGCTTAAAGAGATCTGTTCAAAGAGGCATTGGAAATTTCTAAGAGAGAGGCCATGTGACCTGTAGTTTACAGAAGTGGGATTTTTTTTTGGAAGATCTAGGGATATAATTTTCCAACTTGACCACTGAGTAGCGATGAGTTGTGAGCAGGCGATGTGGTTTTGGTTGATTCCTTGTCTGGTAATGTAACTTTAGAACCTGGCTCTTTCTGAAGCTTCTGAACTCTACTATTTGTCAGTTTAGAGGTGACAATAAAGTGCTAGAATAAGAAAAGAATACACTTAGGGTATGTTGTGATGCCTTTCTTGCCACTCATAATTTAGCCATCAAGCTCTCACATTTTTAAGGCTCTGTGCCTACAAAGTGCCATGTAGGACCAGGATTGAAGTCCTAAGGAATTTATGATATGATTTCTTGAAATTTTATCACTAATGCCTCGCCAGTGGTAGAGGCTGACCAATGAATGTAGAATAGTTTTTATTAGGTTGTACAGGTAACAGGTTTACTAAGTTTACTGGGTATTCCCTGCTAGAGGGACCATCCATGAGCCCAAATGAGAAGAATGAAGCATGACAATTATTACATCTGATCTGCCCTGATGACTGAAGAGAGTGCTGCTGTTGAAACTACAGTGGTACTCGATTCAAAATTTCTATCTTAGTAGGAAGCAAGCATGTTTTGTAATTGAAAGTAGTTTTCAGTAGAATGTAAAAAATGTCTGCCCAGGGTTTATGCCAGTCTTTCAAGGAGGAGCATTATATTGAATTCACTTTTTATGTGACATTCACAATTATTATTCATTTTTCATTGTGTAAATATAACCATAATGGTGTTATGGTCATTGGCATGAGAAGGAATTCTTCAACTCCTGACACTGAAATATTAAAAATAAAGCTTAATATAGTTTGCATGTTCAGAATGGGAAACTATTCAAAAACATTAAAATATTGATTTACCCTTACTTTTAATTTCAACCCTAGTAGTTAAGTTTTTGAAGATATTCTAGTGACACACATGATTCAATTCATTATGCAAATAAGATACATATTCTATCACAAATGTGTGAAATGTGTATATATTGCTTGGGTAAGCTTTTAAACTTACCACAGGTTTTTGCATAAGTATAGGTCTATTTTAAACACTTTTTTTTTCCAAGACAAAGTAAAGTTTTAGTCTTATGTTGTGTAACTTATTTTACTATCTGGGCAATGTGATATAAGGATTACATATTAGTATCAAATCAGAAGATGTAAAAGCATTTCTTTTCATTAATGGCAAAATATATCTTACTGGGGGGCTAGAGCGATAGCACAACTGTAGGACGTTTGCCTTTCACGCAGCCAACATGGCCGACCCAAGTTCGATTCCTCCGCCCCTCTCGGAGAGCCCGGCAAGCTACCGAGAGTATCTCGCCCGCATGGCAGAGCCTGGCAAGCTACCCGTGATGTATTCTATTTGCCAAACACAGTAGCAACAAGTCTCACGATGGAGACGTTATTGGACCCACTAGAGCAAATAGATGAACAACGGGAGGACCGTGACCTAGATATCTTACTGTGATTTGATTTAAAATTAAAAATAGTCTTTCTTTAGTTTTGAGGTCTGTATCAAAATATTTCTCTCTCTACCTCTCTCAGCCAATCATCTGTCCATCAGTTCTATCTTCCCAAAGAATAATTTTTATCTTAATGCTCATCTTGGGTTATTGTATGTCTGCCTGGAACTGAAGACACTACTGTGTCATGCCTTGTACATCAGTGCAGCTTCGCCCGTACCTGTGCCACTGGTCCATGAACGGACTTCTTATTGCTTCTGGATTGACAGCTCAGTCTTTATCCAGGTCTGAAGGGCCTTGGGTCCCTTCTTGTTTTCTGACCTCACAGGTCCTTACTTTTACAAGATCACCTCTTCTCGTGGGCTGGCCCCGCCTTCCTGCCAGGCAGCCACTCTGCCTTGCTCGCACTTAGAAGAGTGAGGGTCACATGATGATGTCCAGGGAGTATGGGAGCAGATGGCTGCTTCTAGTGATAAGACCCTGGTTCCCTTCTGCACCAGCTCTAGTGCTCTTGGGGCAATCAGCTGAAGCTTGTCATCTTGACAGAGAATAGAGCCTCTCTGTGCTCTAAATAGGCCTTCATGTTGATGGCAGTAGACACCAATTTGCACATTTCTATTTTTCTTACTTCACTGGCCGTGGAAACTGCTGTTTCTCCAGGCAGATGTACTTTTCTCAGACAGTGGTGGGTTGTCCTGGAGACGGGCTAAACAGGTGCTTAGAATGCTTCAAAGCAGGAACACTAACACATTTTGTCAGTACCAATCTTTTTGAATAAAATGAAAGTCATTATAAGAAAAATTAGAACTCTTTGGGGCTTCCTTATATATCAATGGGTGTTTAATAATATTGTTTTAATTTGAATTCCATAGTGCTAAGGAACATTAATTTCTTTCTTTTTTTTTTTGCTTTTATTTGTTTGTTTATTTTGTTTTTCTACACTAACAGATTGCCTCAATCCTAGGGCTTCAAAGAAATACTTGCATCTTTATTTTCATTGTCATATCTCCTGTTCCTCTCATCCCTCTTTTATGGCGCCCTGTGGTGACATTGTGTTCAGCCAGTTAATCCAGGATAATATCTTCATCTCAGAATTATTCACCAACAACATTTGCAAAGGTTCTTTTCCTCTGTGAGGTCTTCCAGGTTCAGTGATCAGGACATGGACATCTTTGGTGACTACTATTCTGCCATACATGGCTCCCATTCCATTTTCCTGGCTGGCAGCCCAGACCTTGCCCCTGATCAGAGTGACTTTTCTTGGGCCAGTGACTTGCATTTGTTTTCTTCTGATCTCTCAGTCCCTGCCTGTGGTGAGAAAATGATGAATCATTTTTCAAGTACAACACATTGGCTGCTTCTTTCTCTGCCCGAGAAATTAATTTGTGTACCCTCTCCATTCCCCACAGTTCCTCTGCCACACCCACGTCTCTGTCCTGTGGAGCAGATGTGGCATTCTTCAGCTCCCTGCCACTCATGTTTATCCTTCCAGACCTCTCCCATTCCTCTTTCCTTTGAGGTTTGTGTCATTTTGTCATTTTTTTTGTCCCCATCTTTTTACTTCATTAGATTTTGTGTGTGTGCATGTGTATGTATATGTGTGGGTACATCTGCATCTGCCTGATCTGCACACACAACTCCCTTTTCCTTGTACCCTACTCTGACACCAATTTGTATCTCCATCCTTGGACATTCCTTGTCCGCAAGAGGGTTATGCAGCACCTTGGTGCAGAGTGCCCCTTCTCAGGACCTGAACTCCTCTGTCCAGTCTGTCTCCTTCAAGGTCACTCTTGTGCATGTCACAGTTAATCCTCCTCTGCTGTGCTGAGCTGCTAGTCTATCCATCTGACCTTGTCCACGATATTTTTCAGATCTCTCTTCATTCATTCTCACAGTTCCAATTTTTCCTTTAATGGCCACTTGTTGTTGAAGTTTTCCTTTTCCTCCCTATGTCTTTCCATCTTTTGACAGCCAGTTTGGGCTTTCTTGTTCTATCAAGTCAACCATTTGCCTGCCTGGATCTTTAGTTCCCTTTTCTTTTCCCTGGATTTCCCTGTTAACACCCAGGTGGGATTGAATCATGGTGGCCATCTGTCTTCTGTACCAAAGATCCTGAGCACTACAGAAGCAAGTCATTCATCCTTGCAAATTGGGGACCCTGAAAACTCATGATATCGGCAGTTCTCACAGTGCTCAGCTCTTCTGGTGCAGACTGAGTTTCCCCGTGTCCCAGCGGGACCCTCAGGCACCTTTTCTCTGGGCAGAAAGTAGTGGGAAACTCCCCTTAATGGATATTGTAAGGGCTCAAACTGTCTCCCATCTCTCTCCTTATTACTCTTAACTTTGTCATCTTGTCCTGTGAGAAGGAAGGACCCTCAGCTTCCTCTCATTCATCTTCTGTCTGTTCTCTGAACCTCTAGACCTCTGCTCTTCTGGAGTTCTGACTTCCATCAATGATCTCATATTCTACTTCTAAGTTAACTAGTTTCTGAAACATTCCCTTTAAAATGCAATTATAGTTACATCTAGAAGATCTTCAAGGAAAGAAAAAAATCACTGCACCTTGACCTGCATCTTCCTCTTCCATATCTCCTTAGTCTCGCCAAGTCTCCTAAGACGAGAGTGCATCTTCTCTTTTCCTGATTTTTCCAACTGTTTTTGCTCTTGCAGCTTTTATTTCTACCAAAAACTTCTCCTATAGAAGGAGCCTCCCAGATTTCAAGTCTAGAAACAAATTTAGCCCTGTCCCTGCAGTCTGGAACTCTCCTGTTCGGAAGGTGATTCTGTGTTAAGGCCTTCCCCAGGGGCGGCTCCCTGCTTACCTCTGTACTTCAGAGCTCACATCCATTCTGAAAACAGCCCCTCACTTGACCTCTTACTATCAGCATATATTGATGCTTCAAAACACTAACTCTCATATTCCTCTGCTTTCATAGTTGATGATTTACTGATGTTCATGATTAAATTAATTAAATTATTCCAATATTTCCTTATTGGAATCTATTTGGTTCCTCAAGCAAGGCAGCGTTGTTACATAGATTTTGTTATGTCTATTCCCTCGCTTCAGGGATGTTCAAATTTTGGACACTTCGTACTCCGTGTTCTTGTGTCATACTCCATCTGCTTCCCCACTTAAAATCTATTATTATTTTGGAAAAGAATATTTTGATTTATGATAAGGACAGTATAGACATCTGTAGGATGACAGGGACTGAAGTATTTGAAGGAGAAAGGCACCTTCCTAACTAAACTTCCTGCTGTTGTAGATACGAAATATGCTGTCAATTTATAGGCAATATTTCTGTGCTCTCTCTCTCTCTCTCTCTCTCTCTCTCTCCCTCTCTCTCTCTCTCACCTCTTTTAAACTCCAAGGAAAGGAACACTGTAAATACTCTTAAACTTTAACTTCTAATCCCAGACCTAAATTTTATTTAAGAACATACCTCTAGAAACTTTTCAGTCAGACATGTGAAAGTATCTTGCTTTTGAAAAAGTCTTGATTTTTTTTTCTTTTTTTGTAGGAGTACTGCTATTTATTCAGCCACTGATTAGCTGATTGAATTGTGCATGAACTCC
>JAOXYA010299479.1:0-18879 GCA_028565675.1 Sorex palustris | reverse complement strand
CCTCAACACACACAAACATATATACACACACACACACACACACATGCTGGCACATATACACACACACCCCAGTACATGTTCACACACACACACCACGACATGTCTGCCCAACACATGCAAACACATGTCTACACACACACACCCTTGCATATATCCACACTCACACTGGTATATGTTCTCACACACACCCCTCACATACATATTAATCTACACACATATACCTGCATACATACACAAGCTCACAAATACACTTAGACACATTCCCACATACAAAGACAATATATCCACATACATTCACACTGACACATACCTCTACATATATGCCCACAAACACACTTACACACCCCCTCACATACACTCAATCTATACACACTTATACATGTCCCCACATACGAACACTTATGCATATCCCCCATACACACATCCACATACACCCTCATACATGCCCCCAAACATACATTCCCCGACACACACACACGTTCCCCGACACTCCTCGCCCCAGGGGGCTCATTCTCCCACAACCCCATGCCCCTCGGTGGCCCCAGAATCATCCCGCAGCCCCCGGGCTGACCTACCGCTGTGGGGAATGTGGCCAGGCCACTGCTGTCGGGGAGTGCAGGGCGCAGCTGGCCGCCGGGTCCCCAGACTCACCGCGCGCCACCAGACCTGCCGCTTCTGCTGAGGCTGCAGTGGCCACCCCGCCCCGCCACTGCCCAGGTTACAAAGTTCTCGCCCCAGGCTGCTGGAGGCTGGGCAGCGGCCAAGGCTGAAAGCAGGGGAAGGGACGTAGGAGCGCTGCTCCCCCACTGGTGGCCTGGCTGCAGGGGTGGGGCATGCGGCAGCAGGACACTCCGGGCCCAGAGCTGCCCTGCGCCCCTCCCCAAAGGCTGCAGGGGGCTCGGAGGCTGCTCCTGACAGGATTGAGGTGGCCGCCCTGGCCGGACCCCCTGACCCGGTGCCACCAGGAGCCGGCAGGGTGCCTGCACACAGAGACCCTCCTGGCACCAGCCGCACCCCTGTGCAGGCTCCAGTGATGAGAGCCCTGGCATGGCCCCTGCAGCCTACACTGTCCCACTCCATAGGCCTGGCCACAGGCTCGCACCCCTGTCCAGGAAGGGGGTCACTGCAGGCAAACTACCCACCACCCTCGGGGACAAGGGGTGAGGCCCTTTCGAGCGGAAGGTCCCATGTTGGTTCCCACCCAGGATCCCCCGAGTTCGAGAGAGCACGCCGGGCAGAGCGCAGGCCGGCAGTCAGAACAGGGCGCCCCAAGCAGTCAGTGGGTGTAAGCTGCCTCGCTGCCACAGTGCCCAACAGCCAGGCACTGTAGAGTCCCTTGTCAGCCACCCCCTGCCAGAGCTGCTGCCAGGACTCTGGAATGTTCTTCAGGCGTGAGTGTGGCTTCCACCACCTCCTCGCCAGCATCTCCCACAGGGCCCGAGGGAGACAGCCGGGGCTGCCTGGTGTGGGCATGGACATTCCCATGGGGAGGCCCCCTGGGCCCTGGGCCATCCATCCCAGATGGCTGGTGTGGGCAGCAGAACCGCTGAGAAGGGAGGGACGCCGAACCCCGACTCGCCCTCCTCCCCTTGCCCTGTCCCCCAAAGCCACCGGAGTGGGAGAGGCCGGAGGGCCGGAAGGGCCCGGCTGGACCCTGACCCGAGTGCACCCTCGCGGAGCTCTGCAGTGTCACACACGACCCAGTGTCCCCAGCCAGTGGGACGGGGGCAGGGAAAGGCACCCCAAGTGCCCCAGAGCACACGCCGTGCTGAGGTATCTGGGCAGGAGGTGACAGACAAGGACACGTGCCTCGACTACCAGTGAGGAGGAATGAGGGGAAGCAGGCAGTGGGGAATGGCTGGGGTCCCTGTTCTGGCTTCGCTGGGTGGCAGCGAGACCAGGGGACACTGCCCCCTGGAGCACAGGGGCAATATTTTCTGCTGCCCACCTGCCCAGAACTTTGGATCTGGGCCAGGTGTGGGGGGTGCCCTGTGACCCCCATCCAGCCCTTAGGACCCACACTGGAAGGCTTTCTGGAAGCCTCTACCCACCAGCACCAAGCGCCAGCCCTGGTGGGTTCGCTGCCCCCTCTCTCCGCGGGGGCCCTGCTGCCGCAGGAAGTTCATCAGACACCGATGAGACTTTGGGTCTCCTTGTCCCCCACTGTCACCCCAATTCTCCCCAGCTGAGCATCCACACTGCGTAGGAATAGGTGAATGAATGAGTGAGTAAACCAGAGACTCAGTGGGTGAGTGAATGAGAGAATAAGTGGGTGAACGAATGAATGGGTGAATGAATGAGTGGGTGACTGAAGTCATGAGTGGGTGACTGAATGAATGAGTGAGCTGATAAGAAAGTGTCCCCAGGCCTCAGTGGTGGCACCTGGACTAGAGGCCCGGGGTTCAATCCCCAAACCTGTGCACCAACAGGTGTGGCCCCAAAACTGAAAAAGAGCATCCCCAGAGTAGCCCCACAAGCAGGGAAGCTGATGTGACATGTTCAGTGTCTCGGGGGAAGTGGCTTGGACAAAAGCCAGCCAGGCCCCTCATTGGGGAAGGCACAGCCATGAACACTTCAGTCAACACTCGGGGTACCCGCGAAGTAGGCTCCTCCTGCAGGCCAGGCTCCCTGCACCCCACTTCCGGTCCAATCCCCAAGAGCAGAGATCACCAGGCACTGCAGTGGGAGGGGGTGGCCAAGACCCCCCTCCAATAAACTGGAATTAAAACCCGGGGACTACTGAGAAGAAAAATAATCAAAGTAATAGAAGGAAAAAAAACTATAATTAATCTCCTCGGAGAAATAAGAGGAACTATGGCGTAGAGGTGGCAGCTATTTTAAAAAGGCAACGAGAAAGAGCTCGAGGAAATTAAAAATAGAGTTGCAGACATTTTAAACATAATAAATAGAGGAATTAGAAGACAGTCAGGCCCTTACCCAGGAGCATAACAAAAAGACTGGCACGTGGCAAATGGAAAAGGTGAGAGAGTGGGGCTGGAGCAATAGCACAGAGGGGAGGGCGTTTGCCTTGCACGCGGCCGACCCGGGTTCGATCCCCGGTATCCCATATGGTCCCCCAAGCACCGCCAGGAGTAATTCCTGAGTGCAGAGCCAGGAGGAACCCCTGTGCATTGCTAGGAGTGACCCAAAAAGCAAAAAAAGAAAAAAGAAAAAAAGAAAAAAGAAAAAAAGAAAAAGAGAGAGACAGACAGGCAGGCAGACAAGCAGGCAGGCAGGCAGGCCAGCCAACGTGGGCAGCACCTGGGATTGGAAGGATCCCCTGGAAGGTGCCCGAGGCCCCACACGGAAATGGTCGAGACCCTACCTGCTTCTTGAGGCTACTGTAGTGAACCCCGCAGGTGTAGGAGCTTAAGGCAATGGTGTCGAGGGGCCCTCCAGGCTCGCGGCCCTCGCTCTGATTGATCTAAGCCACCCCTCCTGGGCACTGGGGACACGGACACGGGCACACACATCAGAGTCCTCGCCCACCTGGTCCCTTTGGGGGTCATCAACCTGCCCCCATTCTAGAGAGGAGACGGGCTCGTGAGACTGAGCCCCTCCTGGGGAAATGGCCTAAGGAGTGTGTCCAGCCGGACCAAAGGGCAGCAGGGGGCAAAGGGGACACCTCCAGACCAGCTGTAGAGAGGGTGCGAGGGGCAGAGAGCGGGGGAGACCAGGGTTCGCTCCTTGGCTTGACATGGTCCCTGAGGACCAGCTGATGTGCTCCTAAGCCCTGATCCCCCTGGAGGAGCTTTCCAGACAGGCCCGCGCTCACCGGGAAAGGCAGCGCTGGGGAGTGGGGGTGCAGGGACTCCTCAGGGTGGGGATGCGGAGGTACCTGGCAGCAGTCCAGGAAGCCAGGCCCAGGTAACTAGAGGCCAGAAGACAGGGAGGCGTTCCCAAGCTGGCTCAGGGCTTAACACACAAAAAGGTGGGACTAGACACGCCTCCTGGGGGGGCAGAGGGGGCGATGGCCATCGGCGAGACCCCAAATCTACTTCAGCTACAGCAGTTCTGGAAGAGCCGGGCTGGGGTGAGGGAGGGCAGGGCCCTCCAGGGGCATTCTGGGGAGGTGGGGGCAGGTGTGTGTGTGTGGCGGGGGAGGGGGGGTCCTTGCTGAGTGCAGCCTCAGCTTCAGGCAGGCAGGGGGCCACCGGCATCTCCCTAGGGCGCCTCCTCACCTCCTCCCTCCCCAAGGCCACCCCGCTGGTCTTCACACCTGCCCTCGGCTGAAGTTGTGATTTGCACTGATGAGAGACATGCGTTTGTGGACCGCAGACGTGGCTTTCCACTTTCCCGTGCATGGGACGCTGCCAGTTCTCTTTCCTTCTCTGTGCTCTGTGGGTTTGGTGCTGGGACTGGGGTCTCGCGCATGCCCACGGCTACTCTCCCACCCGGACACGTCCGTGTTCCCTTTCCTGCCAAGGTCAACTCGCCCTTCCGCCCGTTGTTCATAGCGCTCCTTGATTTCAGTAACTGTCCCACGGCTACCCATGCCCCTATGAAGGACATGAAACTTTGTGCTGTTTGGGGGTCATATTAGGGCTACACCCAGGTCAGTGCTGGGGGACCAGGTGGAATGGGGGATCAAACCTGGGCCACCGATGTGCAGAGCATGCACTCGGTCCATTGCATTTTCTCTTCAGCCATTTCTGAATCTTAGCTATTAAGAATTTTGATGTAGAAGTTTGACGAGATAGGACAGTGAGTAGGGCACTTGCTTTGCATGTGGCAAGCCCAGTTCATTCCCCAACACCCGTGTAGTCCCGAGCCCTGCCAGGAGTGATCCCTGAGATAGGAGTAATCTCCAAGCACAATAGTTATGGTCTAAACTCCTCACAAAATGTTGAGAATGAGGTGTACTTTCATTATGAGGTTTCCTGCACCCCAATTTGGGGCGAGTCCTTTTCTTCACTTTATGGGGTTCTTCTATCCCTCTCTCTCTCTCACCCCCCACCCCCACATCACTGACTGGATGGGCAGACATGCTCCTGGGGGCTGGAAGCCGTCAAAGCCCCAGCACACTCTGGGCTGTCTGGCCAGGGCAGGTGTCCTAAGCATCTGTGTGCCCACAGAAACACCACCAGGTTTCCTTGTCCCCATGGTTTTGGCAGCCCCTCTCTTGCCTGACTCTTATGTTATGGTCAGAGCTGGATGTCTGCTGAGTGTGACATGGTCTCCCATGCCAGGATTCACGGCCCTGATGGCCGGAGAGCGGCAGGTCCCTCTATGGACAGCCTGTGCAGAGGCTGGCTGCCCCGACTCTCTGGGCCACGCGCCATTTTCTTACTGCGAGATCATAAATCTCGATGGGCTCAGTGGGAGTTCGTTTTCCTCTGAACGCCGCCGCAGAAAATGGTGGCTAGCAGGTCTAGCAGGAAGACGGGATGGGGAAGTGGGGCATGCCATGACAGCAAGACAGGAGGGGACTGAGGTCCTGCCCCTGGCCCCCCAGGGACAGTGGCCTTGACACGGAGGGAGAACCTCTCTCTCCTCCTTGGCCGCGTGTCTACATTTTCCAGGGTTTCTCGTTGTAAAATATCCCCATATCGGGCCCCATGGGGACCCAGGAACCCCTGCCACCTCTTCATTCTCTCCAGGCTCTGGCACCTGACGCGACCATCCTGATGGCTACAGGAAAGCAGCGAACAGCCGGCGGGCCTTCCTGCACAGGGGCGCCCGGCACCCAGGTACTGAGTTCAGGCCGCCACAGCGGAGAGGCAGAAGGGGGGAGCACTGCACTCTCTGAGGGGGGTGGGGGGACATGGATCACTCCTGGAAGGGCTCAGGGATCACTCCCCATGGTGCTCGGAGGACCACATGTGTTGCTGGAGATCAAAGCAGCGTCAGCCGCACTGCCCGGGTCCCATCGCAGGCCCAGGGAAGGGAGTTTTAAAAGAATTGTTTTCTGAATGGATGGGCTTGGATTAAATGATCCTTTGGAAGCAGCAGAATAGTAGACAAGAGACTTCTTCCAATTCTCTTGGGCTTTTCTTAACCGGGGAGACTGGAAAACCAAATCCATTTCCAACCTGCATTTGGGCATGTTCCTCTAAACGTGCTCTGCTACAGGCCGCAGAGGGAGAGGCAATGTGCTGTTCCTCTCCCCTCCCGGGCCGCGGAAATGCCAACAGTTGTGTGCAACGCAGAATTTCAGATAAATAGCCATCTTTTTTAAAATTATTCTTGAAAGCAGTGCTCTTTCTGTGGTTGTTGGTATCAGAACCTTCCACGTGTGAGGCATTCACACCACAGCCTCACTGGAACGGGGGAGTCACCTAGGGGAACCTTCCAGCCATCTCCCTGCAAAACAGGAATGTTTGAAAGGTGGAAGGAAGCACATCCCAGGCCATATTTGGGGGCCACATCAGAACCCCTTGTGGCTTCGCTCTGCCTGGCAGCCAGGCTGGGCCTGCAGAAAAGAGACGTGAACAGGATGCCCTGATGCTGAGGGGACCCAGCGGGAGCACGCAGGAGTCAAGTCTCAGGAGCCCAACCTGGGTTCCCATCAGGGCCCCCCAAGCCCTCAGACTAAGTGAATCAGTCAACCTCTGGGTCTCGACTTCTTCACAGGTAAAATGAGCGGCAAGGCTAGTGATGCTCGTGGAGCCCAGGCAAACATCACAAGTGGAAGAGCCGGAAGCAGCCCTGGTGCATCCCCAGCAGTGAAGAAGTGCTTGCTCCTAGCATCAGCGGGACGTGGGTCTGAGGCTGGCCCGCCGCAAGGCCCGGGGGGCTGCCCAGCACCCGAAGGCTTTCAAGCCCCCTTGGTGAGAGCACGTCAGAGAAGGTGACAAAGGCGCTCCCCTGCCAGCCACGGCCAGAGGGCAGCTCAGGGGCCTGGAACTGGCCCCCGTGGGGCCACCGATGGCGCAGCTGCTGGTCAATGAGCCACCAGGCCTGTGTCCTCACCTCCAAACAGCCACTGCGGCAGAGGGCTGAGACGCTCTCCTAGGCCCCAGACAGGAAGAAAGGGGGCTGGGGGACAGTGCCCCTTCTCCCACTTTCCCTTTTGGCTACAGAACCAAATAAAGAGGCCTCTGTTTCTCTTTGAAGGCCTGGCGGTGCTTTTAATCCCGCCCCAGAGGCAGGAGCCGAGAGGAAGAGATGGATTAGGCACCCGCCACATATGACAGGGCTAATTAACCTGGACAACATCAAAAAAAAAAAAAAACAGGCGCTTTTGATAATCTCAATGACGGGAAATGCTTCTTCCGGTTCCAAGGCCGGTTTCGTGCCCCTCCCTCCATTCCTGGTCTCTCCCCCTCCCTTTCTTACTTGCGAGTCACTTGCAGGCTGAAGTGTGAGGATTTAAAATAATTGCTGTTGGATGTGCTTGTCAAGTGTCTGCTGCGCTACAGAACTGCCTCCTCCCCTCCTGGGAGTGAGAGAGAAGAGAGAGAAGTGACAAAGAGAGAGGTGACAGACACATACTCCCCCCCAGAGCTGCCCCCAGGGACCCAGCGCCTCAGCAGTTTGGGGTCACCTCCATCTCTCCCTCACCCACCATGAGTCAAGAGGAGCCTGGTTACCACTCCGCCACATCCTTCCTCCTTTCATTTCCCGGGCACCGGCCTGCATGGGCTGCCCCTGCCTGCGTGGGGACGGTGGAAGTCCGCCAACCACGGCCCACACGCCACAGGCTGGTTGGAGAACGGCAGCAACGTGCGCAGGCTCGCCGCGCTCGCCCGCCGTGCCAGCCTGAGGCTCATGAGGCTGCAGGTTCAATCCCTTATCCCCCAGCTCACGCCCCGCCCAGCAGCTCACACACGATCGGGCCTCAGAGAAGCCGGCAACTGGGGGAGCAGAGACCGGGAGGCTCTCTCCCCCGTTCAGCCCTTCGGATCTGCATCTCTGACTTTAATGTTTGTGGTGGTTTAGGGGTCACACTGGTGGTGCCCAGGGGGACATCCTCCAGCTGGTGCTTGGAGGGGCTGTGAGGTGCCGCTGATCAAGTCCGTGCTCCCGCCCTTTGAACGTCTCCCGGTTCTGCCCTCAGGTTTCTGGTCACTCAGAAGACCGTGAACACACCACGGGTGGCCCCGGCGTGACGTTTTAGGAAGTGCCCACCCTGGGGCTAAACACACATAACAGGGGTGCTGCTTGCACTATCCAGGGCTCCCCAGGTGTGGAAGTCTTTGAATATGCACAGGGGACCCTCCCTCAGGAGCCTGCCGGTTGCCCAGCTGACCCCCAAGTCCTTCCTGGCCCTGGGCTGAGGGCTGGACATGCAGCTCCTGGGGGCAGATGGGGTCTGGTCTGGAACCTGCTTCCGGCATGTGGGGAAAAACTCATTTCCCAGCGGGCCCAATCCCACCACAGTCCCCCGGGATCACCCTCCCTCGTTTCCCTGACAAGAAAGAAGACTCCCAGGCCCACTCATCCAGCCTGAGCTTTGTTGCTGGAGTCTCGCCCCCGCCCCCCTCTGCATCTCATTCCCAGGGGTGTGAACCAAGCTAGCCTAGGGTGAAAAGTTGGGGTCCTGTGTGAAAAGGTCGGGGTCTTCCTAGGCCGAGGAGGCAGGTTTCAGTTTGTTTCTGCAGAGCCGTGTGGTAATGTGATTCCCTGATGCAGAGATCACACAACCACTGTCCACCTCAGGGGCTGGTGACATTGCCCAAAGGCTGAAGTGCAGGTGGCCCGGGTTCCATGCCAGCACCACATGGGCCCCTGAGCTTCTGGGGGTAGCTGGGAGTAGCCCCGAGCACTGCCAGGTGTGGACCATAAACCGAAAACAAAACAGTGCAGTTCCTCAGCCTGCAGCATGTCCCCAGAGGCCCATCGCCTGCGACAGCCCTATGAAATGTGCTCCTGGGGTCAGAGCAATAATAAAGCGAGGAGGCACTTGACCTGCACGCAGCTGACCCAGGTTCAATCCCCGGCATCTCATGGTCCCCCGAACCCCACCAGGAATGACCCCTGACTCCAGAACCAGGAGAAAGCCCCGAGCACTGCCAGGTGTGGCCCTCAAACAAAAAAATGTGTTCCTGCCCGCCCCCTCCTTGTCTCCCCCTCCCCCGTATACCCCCAGGCCCCAGCCCCGGGCAATCACCTGGCTACTCTCTGCGGGTATCTCTGCGGCTGTGCCTGCCCAGAGCTTCCCCAGAGAGAAGCGTCAGCTTTAAGGTCTATTATTCCCTGAGCAGGTCGGCAAGTTTCTCCAATGTGGTGGCGCCCTTCATTTCTTCAATTGCCAAATAACAGCCACTGTCCAGAGGCCACATTTTGTTCATGAGTCATCAGCTGATGGCTGCTGGGTCGTTTCTTCGGGCCCATGGCCTTCGTGTGCCAGTCTTGGCGTGGGCGTTTATTTTCACTCTCTTGGTTCTATACTTAGGAGGGGGCTTTGGGGGTGTCACTGGATTTAACCGCTTGAGGAATTGACAGCTCTGCAGAGCAGCTACTCTATTTTGGTTTGTTTTTTATTGTCGTGTTTTTTTTGTGTTTCAGTTGGTGCCACGCCCGGTAGTACTCAGGGGTTACTCCTGGCTCTTACTCGGGAATTACTCCTGGCAGTGATGGGGGACCCTATGAGATGCCAGACATTAAGCCCAGATCAGCCGCAAGCAAGGCAAGCACCCTACCCCCGGCTATCTCTCCAGCCCACCACCTGCCTAAGAACCCCAATCGCTCTCCGTCCTCCCAGCCCCTGTGGATCTCTCTCACCCCCATCCCACCTTTTCTTCTCTTTGTTGGTGTCGTAATAACCGGGTTGACACAACTTGGCAGTGCTCACACACTTGACTGCAGTGCTCACAAGGGCTCACGGAGGCCACACATAGCTGTGGTGCCCTTTCTCTCGCTCTCACACACAGGAGTGGGTAGATTGGACAAGAAATAATTTCGTGGTGGTGCCCAGGATCTCCCACAGTACAGTGGGTGGGATCGCGCTTGGCATGTGGGGTGGCACTGGGGATCGAATGAGGGGTCTTTCACCTACAACGCAGGTATTCCACTACCGAGCAGTTCCTAGGCCCCATCAAGTCTTTTGTATTTGCTACCCTAGCTAACAAACACGCTATGCGTAGATCTCTTAATTTCTCATTTCGCTTCTCCCAAGAGCTAATGATATTTTGATGTGACTGTTGGCCACGTGTATATCTCCTTTGGAGAAATGTACATTGAGAATATTTGTCCATTTGGGGGTGGCGGCGGAGTCAGTGCTGGGGCTAGAAACCAGGACCCCCTCTCTGTTAGTTTTTAAATTGGATTCTTTTTTCTCCTTTAAGAACCTTTAACATTTTTTGGGGGTCATATTCGGCAATGCCTTGGGGCTGCTCCTGTCAGTGCTCACAGGGGTACGCATTGCCCAGGGCTGAGTCTGGCCACCGCAGCTCACTGAGAGTTCTCTCCCTCTGGTCTGGGTTATTTCTCAGTTACAGATGAGTCATAAGGGTTCTTTATACCCCAGCTACAATTTCCTTCTCTAAAGGGGTTTGTGAAATGTTCTCCGATTTATTGAGACGCCTTCATTGACAAGGTCCATTTCCTCTATCTCATAATATTATCGCATACGATCATCTGGACACCATATCTGTGTTTTATTTTCTTGCTTCCCATAGGCCTGCGGGTTTCCCCTGGAAGCTGCGCTGGGCCAGGCTCTCAGCCGGCAGACCGGGTTGTGTGGGGCTGGGCTTCAGAGCTGTGGGTTAAAAGTCCTTCTTTCCCACTTTCTTGTAAGAGCCTCGGCATTTGTCAAAGGCCAACTGTATGTAAACACGAGTCATTTTCAGGCTCTGACCATCGGTCCAAGTTCGTATCTGCCTGCTGGGCGGCCACGGCCAGGGCCACTGCTGCCCAGGAGAAAGTCCTGAACTCAGGGAGCGGTTCTCTTCTTTCTCATGATTCTTTCAGCTGTTCTGGTTCCCCTGAATTTCAAGTGAATTTTAGGTTCCTCTTGTCAACATTTTCAAATCAAGGTAGCCAGAACTGGGAGAGAGATTCCACGGCAAATGTGGATTTGGGGCTATTGTCATTTTAGAAATACTCCATCTTCCACATGGGGAGGGGGTGGCATCCACTCTGAGGTCCTTCATTATTACAGTTCTCAGAGCACAGGTTTTCTGCTTCTCTTATTAAATTAACTCCTAAATGCTCCATTCCTTTTGACACAACTGTAAATAAGTTACTTTCTTTGTTTTCAGGGGACTCACTGCTGCAATATTTAAAAAAACAAAACAAATCCAGCTGTTTCCCCTACTGATTTCGTGTCCTGCACCCCAGTTCCCTGAGATTCTCGGGGGGTTCTGAGGTGCTCTTGTACAGGAAAATCTCAGCAGCAGACACTTCTGTACCCTCCTGTGCCGCAGCCTTCCTTCTTTCCTTAATATCCCTGATAATCGCACTTGGCACTGGTGTTGCTGGTGGATGCATGTGCCTGGGGAGATCAGGCTGGTGGGAAAATCAATCCCATCCCCACCCAATTCAGGCTCAGCCCTACACCTCAGAAAAGAACCACGGGGTAAGAGCTGGCGCGAGAACACAGCGGGGAGGGAACTTGCCTTCCCAAGCCTGCACATGGCCAATCCAGATTCAGGCCCCGGCACCCCATATAGTCCCCCAAACCTGCCAGGAGTGATCCCTGCGCTGAGAGCTAGGAGAAAGCCTTGGGAACTGTTGAGTGTGTCCCACCATCCTCACACCCCCCAAAAAAGGAATTTCGGGAGATGACAGGGAAGTCAAATAGTTTTAGTTAGGAAGTATGAGAGTGGAGGGAGACCCCTGTAAAGGGAAAATAAAGGAAATGCACAGCCCCAGTTGGGGTGGGAGTGGGCAGGCCCACGTGCAAGAGGTAGCAGGGATCAGACACCCCAGTGGGGATGGGGGTGGGCAGGCCCGAGTATGAAGGGCAGCCCTTGCACAGCAGCTGCGTGGGGCTTTCTGTGTGGGCCAGTAACTGCGGAGGCTGCGGAGCTTCCTCACTGTGGGTGCCACCAGGGCTTTGGCTCCTGCTGTGTCCACTCTGGGGGCTCAGCGGGAAATTGGGGGGGTCCAGCCTGAAGGAAGGGAGCGGAAGCAGAGCTTCTCTCCTCAACTCACCCTGGTTTTACAGCATCTCAAAACTGATTGCCAAGGGGTCTTCCCTGATCACTTGCAACCAATTCTGATTTGAAGGAGGCCAGTCCTGAATTGGCCAGTGTGGGCCCCATAACAATCTCTAGAATGATCTACAGGGGCTGGAGCACGTGCCCCACCTGCAGGGGTCCTGGGTTCGATCCCCTGCACTGTAGGGTCCCCTGAGCCCTGCCAGAGGATCCCCCAGCAGGTGTGGCCTAGGAAAGAAAAAGAAAGAAAGAAACAGGGACTGGAACAATAGTACAGGGGAAAGGAACCTGCCTTGCGAGGGGCCAACCAAGTTCAACCCCCAGCCTCCCCAAGAGTGATCCCTGAGCACAGAGCCAGGAGGAAGCCCGGAGTGGGCAGGGCCCTAACCCCCCACACATAATAAAGATGAGAATATGCACCATGCCCCAGGTTACTGGCTGACACCCCCCCTTCCCAGCCTACCAGCCAGCTCCCAACCCTTCTCAACAGCAGATGCCAGCCAGTGGGCAGCCGTGTCTTCCTGGGCCGGAGTCCTGCAGAAAGGGCCGGGTCCCCCCGCAGACTGAGGGCGGCCTTTGCCCCACAGTGTGCCCGGCAAGGGGCCGAGTAGGCACCCTGCCTGCAGCGCTGGCCACCCCCCACTGACACTGAGCCCTGACATGAAGGGACCCGCATCTCCTCTCTGCCTGAGCAGGCCACACTTGAACGGGCTCGTTTCTCCCGGGCGGCTGGGACCATAAGCGTCCGGGGGCGGGTGCACCAGGGCCAAGACTGGCAGGACCTTACAGGAAGCCAGGGTTTAGGGGCTTGAGCAGGGAGCCACAGGTGGCAAAATGCCTTTCCCCTGTTCTGTCCCAACCCAACAGTCACCTGCTGGGTGCCAGCCGCCCACCCGAGTGTGAGGCGAAAGGTCGGGCCTGTGAGAACCGTGGGAATGAGTCACAGCTCCGAGCACTGTGGGGCCGGGTCGCCTTCACACACCGTGGCACTGACTGCAGCTTCACGCCATGGCCTTTCTCTGCAGTTTGTGGGCTATGGTAATGAACACTGCTTAGTGCAGCTGCAAGGGTGCTCGCCTTGCATCCTGCTAGCCCTGGTTTGATCCCCAGCACCCCATGTGGCTCCCTGAGCACCACCAGGAGTGATCTCTGAGCACAGAACCAGAAATGGCGCCTGCACAGCCCACCCCCAATCAATGGCAAGGACTCTGCTCACGGTAGGACGCGCTACCAGGGCTGCCCACACACCCAGCACTACTTCTGAACCCCTGGCCACACCCACACTAGGGGTCCCGCACTGGGTCCCATCTCTGCAGCTCTATGTCAACATCCCTAGAGCTCTGGAAGGGAAGGGACATGCGGCCAGGGGCTGGTGGGGAGGAAAGGGGGGAGGATCCCTGTTGGGGGAAACAAATTCCTGGTCAGCCAGAAAACTGCTCCGGGCACGGGCAGCTCCAACTGCCCAGGGCACCTACCTCCTGCCTCCTTGGTTTTGTTTTGGGGCAACGCCTGGCAGTGGAACTCCCCCTGGGGGTGGGGGGTCGTTCCCGACATGCTAAACAGCCCCATCTCCTGAGGCATCCTGGCCAGTAGAGCAAAGGGTGGCTGGAAACCTTACTCTGAAGCCAGAGCCACTTCTGTGGGCCAAACGCAGACCCTTGATGCTGGAGACCAGTTCCATCTCCTGCCCCTCATGGCAGTGACCCCAACAAAAAGCAGGGCGCAGTTTCTGAGCACCATAGAATGTGGCCACCAAACCAACTTTCCAGCCAACCCAGACCTCTCAACTTGCCAGTTCCTTGGGAGCAGTGCTGGGGGATCAGCAGGGGGGAGGAAAGGCATGTGCCCACCCGTGCCATTTCTCCTGAATACTGCTCCACGTCGACGTAAGGAGCCGACTCTGCCACCTTCCAGCTGCCCCGAGATGCCAACGAAGCTCTGACTGGCCGTGAGCACCGCTGGGACCTTCACTGTTCCAGTGTGACGGCGGGATCCCTGTTCTGGCGGAAACCTCTGTTGAGTTTGCCCCTGGCCCCTGGCACAGAGCTCCAAGCTCGCCTGGAGCTGCCCAAGCAGTTGGCAGAGCTGAGTGTGAGCTCAGGTGGTGCCTCTGGGGGCCTGAGAACCCCGGATGTGGGCTGGCTGCCCAAGCAACCAACCAGGGCACAGGGGCTGGACACGTGGCACAGACTCCAAGGAGTGAAGGGGTCTTGCCAATAGAGAAGCCTCCAGAAGCTCAAACAAATGATCCCACCCCCACCAAGCACCTTTCCCGCCCTAAAGAACTGATGGGGGGGGGCGATGCACAGCGGGCAGTGCTCGCCTCTGCCTTTGGCTCTGTACCCCGTACTCCTCTGTACTGCTATTTGTGGGGCCAGACGCCACTCTGGGGAGGGGCCACCCTACTTGCAGAACACGTGCTCAGTGATCTCTCCCCAGTCTGGCAAAGATCGTCAAAGGAGCTTTAGGAGCAAAACTGGTGGGCATTCTTGGAACGTATCTTTTTGTTTAATAAGATGAACACGCGTGGGGCTGAAGAAGACAGCAAAGGTGCTGCCCTGTATGCGGTCAACTCCGATTCAATCCTGGCATCTGGTCGCCGAGCACCTCTGGGAGCATGAACCCTGCAGCACAGAACCAGGAGGAGCCCCCAGCATTGCCAACTGTGTGCCCCCCCCCCATGGGCACAACCCAAGATCTAAGACAAACAAGGAGCAAGAAATGTCTCTGCATCTTGGAAGTTTTTTTAATAGTTACATAGAACAATCTCGAATTTATGACTTCAGAGAGCAAGATGAGAAAAAGAGTTAAAATAACCCTCATCGAAAAGCAGAAGAAGAGATGAACAGACACGCCTATGAACGGGACATACGTCTGGCCAATACACATGTGGAAAAGTGCTCAGGGCCGGGGAATCACAAACCCAGCCGACAACGAGGTGGCGCCTCACAGCAGTGAGGGGAAGAGCCGGGAGGACAGGCTTCCTGCTGTCGCCGCGAGCAAAGGGCTGGGAGATCACGCAGCAGACGCAGAAAAGGCAAACAAGAAGGTGAACCCAACAGCTCTGTGGCTTCGTGTCCAACCCTGCGTCCATATGCTTGGAGCTGATCCCACTGTGCCCGCGTCTCCTCCTACAGTGCTCCCAGGCCCCAGCACCAATGGCATTTTACCGAGTCTGCAGTGGGTCCCTGTGGTGCCTCCTTCCCCTCAGGAAGCCTCTCTCGCCCAGAGGTCAGAGGGCGACCTCTTCCCAGTGTTTTTTTATTCCTGTGGGGCTCATCCCAAAGTATTACAAGCAGCTTTGCAATTTTAAAAAAAAAAGTCAGCGAGAATGGCATACAGGAAAGGCGCAGTGTGGGTGGGGAATGTGCCCATACCGGAAGCTCACGAGCACTGTGGGAATGTCGCCTGACCCAGCCTCTCTGGATTTCTCCATAAGGTAAGAATGCAGCTCCTGGGGCTGGAGCAATAGCACAGCGGGGAGGGCACTTGCCATGCATGGGGCTGACCCGGGTTCAATTCCCAAGCACCACCAGGAGTAATTCCTGCATGCAGAGCCAGCAGTAACCCCTGAGCATCGCCGGGTGTGACCCAAAAATAAATAAATGTGGCTCCTGCATGACACGGGACCCACCGTATCAGACGAGATCAACTTTTGTTGGGGTTAAAGTTGGGGAGGGCCTGTGAGTCTGAACCCTTAACCTGGGGGGCTGAGCTGGCCAGTCAGCCAAACGGACTTGGAGGACCCCCCACTGGCATCTGCAGAGTGTGGGCAAATGGTGAGGAAAATTCCAAGCCGTTTGATGCCAGAGAGCTCTGAGGAAAGTCCCCTCGCCAGTCCAACTGGAGAAAACGCTTCTCCCTGGGGGCTATCAAGAAACAATCAGAACTGGAGAACTGTAGTCACCCCACACACCCCATTTCATACTCTTGAGAGCATTACACAGTGGCGCTCTGGGGTGAGTGGGACCTTTCCATCAGCAGAGCCAGAGGCTGGGGGGATACAAGGGCTTGGCTCAGTCAGTGGCTCCCACTCACCCCGCAGGGCCCAGCACATGGTGCCCAAAGAACCCGGAACCTTCTAAGTGGGTTCTCGAAGCTGGCCCTGGTCTGACTCAGCTCTGCCTGTCGTGTGACAGCGCCCAGGACACTACCCCGTGCCAGCACCATGTGCCCTGTGGCCCCATGCAGTCTGCCTGTGTCCACGGCACAAGGCCCAACCTGAGCCCAGCCTGCAGAGAAGGAAAAGCTGTCTAGGGGCACCACCCAGAGTGAGGGAGCCTAAAGCTTTTCCCTCTGTGCTCCCCACTCGCAATTTACCGGCAAGAATCGGTGCCCGTGGCAGGCCCCACCCTGCTGGGATCTGCTCACCGCACCCGTTCCCCGCCACGGCCCTGCTCAGCTGCCCCCTGCAGATCTGGACAGAAGCATCTAGAAGCTCTGGGTTTGCTCTGATGGGGCTGGGTGGGGAGGGCCTTCCTGGATCTAGCCCATCTGCTCCCTCATCTCCCTCCCATCTCTCTGATCTCTATAATCAGTTTACCCACTTCCAGATCAAAGACAGGGACTAAGAAGGGGGGTGGCGGGGGAAGGAAGGAGGGAAGCCAGCCAGGAGGGAGAGGGCCTGGAAGCTGCAGGGGGGAAGCGGGGTGGGGGTCCAGGAAGGCACCTGAGCTCACGGTCAGGGGAGGAGGTGGCGACCTGCAGGTGGAGCTGTGGGAAGCAGTTCAGGAACAGGGGTACCACCTGGCTCTGTTGGTCACCAGCCAGGCAGCTGGGCATGGGTAGGGCCCCAGGGGCCAAAAGAAGGCTGGGGCGGGAGGTGGAGGGGGCCGGGCAGACTAAACCCTCTCTGCCGCAGAGACAGCCACCAGGCCCACTGCCCTCACGGGAAGCAGAACAGTTGGTACCGGGAGAGACAGTAACTGCGGCAGGCACCGAGGACAGGCTGACCCCAGGACAAGCAAGGGCGTGGGTCAGGCCTCAGTGAGACCAAAGCAAAGCTAGAGCCCAGACTGCCGTGGGACAGCACTGCTGACCCTGGCACGTAGACAGCGGCTTCCCAGCAGCCACTCGCATAGGACCCGTGTGTTCCTGAGCGCAGCCCTGCGCGTGGGGTGTGACCCACAGGAGACTGTGCCTGACACTCAAGGGTGGGGCAGACAATCCTCCTCCGATTCTCCATCGCCCCAGGGGCCTGTGCTTGAGCACTTCTACAAAGCCACAAGAATACGGGAGCCGGGTTCAATCCCTAGTACCACACGGTCCCCCGAGCACCACCAGGAGCGAATCCGGAGCACGGGCACATGTGGCCCCAACCAAGAAAGCCACACACTCTGCTCATGCATCCGCTGCTCAGCGACACCGGGTCTGCTCCCATGTCTCAGCTGGCAGAGGTGTAAGAAGCTCTGACATGAGTATATGAAGATCTCCTTGAGAACCTGCTTTCGATCTTTTTAGGGGGGAGGGGTGGTTTGGTGACTCCAACTGGCAGTGCTCAAGGGATCTCCCAGATCAGTGTTCAAGAGTCACTTCTGGCAGTGCTCAAGGGATCATCCGGGGCCTAGGATGAAAGCTGGGCCTCGAGTGCCCAGAGTCTGTGTTCCGGCCAAGGGGTCACTGAAGGCCACAGGGCGATTGACTTTGACTTGTTTCAGGGTTGCACGTGTGACTCAGGTCAGAGACAAGCAAAGGTAGGGTACGTGTGACTCCTGGGTCTGGCAGTATCGGGGGACAGCAGGGGCCAGCAGTGCCAGGGGTCAGACCTAGGGCTGAGCACAGAGTAGGCATGTGTGCGGACACCGAAACTGTCCCCTGGCACCATGCCTGCTCTTTGAAGTCCCTGAGCAGCACTGACCCTCCAAGCTGACCAGGAGCTCCCCAGCACCCTGTCTCTTGGCATGGTCACCCACACGCTCCTTTTCCTGCTCTTGCCTTCCTGTCCACCGCAGACACTCTCCAGGGGGAGGGCTTCTCACTGTGGATCTGGCTGAAATGTCCCTATGGCTAATGCTGTGGAGCACTTTTCTGAGTGTTCACAGGCCAGATGGGCAGGGCACATGGCTCAGCGGATGGATGTGTCACCTGTCTGAGACTCTGGGCTCCACCCCTGGCTCCAGCAAACTAAAACAGCAGCATTAATGCCCCCTTCCTTGCCTTTGGTGACCAAAAAATAAGAAAGAAGAAGAAAACTGCAAAAAAAAATCCATGTGACGATGGGGCCAGAGTGATAGAATAGAGGGGCGGGCACTGGCCTTACATGTGCCAGCCCAGGTTTAATCCCCAACATCTCGGATGGTTCTCCGAGCACCACCAGAAATGATCCCTGAGCACAGTGCCAGGAATAAGCCCTGAGAACTACTGAGTGTGACTCAAAAAAACACAAAACGGAAAATAAAAGAACAGAAAATGCCAATGAGCACACCAGGAACTAAAGAATATCATGAACAAAGGCAGCACCAAGAGTTGGAACATCTGTTCTGCACGCAGGAAACCCAAGTTCTAGCTCTGGCACTGCATGGGCCCCTGAGCACTGCTGGTTTGACATCCAACCACTGAGCTGGGAGCAGCTCCTGAGTTTCACTAGCATGGCCCCCAAACCAATACATAAATAACTGCCTAAACACAAGAAAAGCGCCACACAGCCACAGGTCAGACTTCTTACTGACTTCTTAGGCGACATTCCAGAGTCAGCATGGGGCCTATCAGAACAGCATTTGCCTTCATTTTCAGAAATCGGCAAGATGATGCAGAGAAATCCACGGGCACCAGCAGTACCACTCCTGACCACAGGGCCAGGAGTAGCCGAGCACCTCCAGGTGTGATCCCCAAACTG
>JAOXYA010298913.1:0-18887 GCA_028565675.1 Sorex palustris | reverse complement strand
ATTTCTCTCAGTCCCTGATAATCACTATTTTTCTTTCTAGGAATTTGTCTATTCTAGGAATTTTTGAAGTGTAATTATTCAGTAATTATTCTTTTACATCTGGTTTATTTCACTTAGCATAATAATGGTTTCAAGGTACATCTATGTAACATTATTATAATCTCAACTCACTACTTAGAAACATTCTATTCACTCATATCAAATATATAAAATGCCCCATTTGATATACTAGATTAAACATTTTTCTAAACAGTATTACCAGGTATGACTCTCAAACCAAAAAAATTAAAATAAACTATGGCATCATAACTGTACTAGTAATGTGAAAAACATGAGAAATATTTCCATAATTCCCAATACTCACATATATGTCCCTTCTAAAATAGCTTGCTAATCTGTCCTTGAATTTTTATTACTAATCATTCTCGATGATCAATTTTATTGGCTAAGTATCACCTACTTAAAAGAGAAAAGAGCCAGAAATCATTATGAATCAGAAAATTTTGTAAGCAGTTATTTATGGAGAAGTGACAATATACCAGCCTTTATAGGCCTTCACATTAAAATACAAGGAGGTACTTCATCATCCCATTCTATAGATGAAGAAACAGTTTTAGGGCTGATTTAAAAAACTGGACCAACATCATACCACTAATGGGGCTAGAAAGTTAGAAACAGGACAATAAAATGTACTTTCCTGTATAATTACTGATACTCAATATGCAAAATTAGACATCCCTGTTAGTGTCATGGTTAAGAAAAAGTTCTTTTTATAGTATTGCCATAATTATCTTGTGACTTAATACTCTAATCACATATTTTACACCAGAAAGAACACTGAGGCTGGAATTCCATGACCTGGGTTCCTGAGTCAGCTCTACAATGAATAAGCTCTGTGACCCAAAGCAATTACTTACCCTCTTTAGACTTCTGTGTTCTCATCAGCAACGTAATGCAACTGGACAGGTTATTCCTGAGGACTTTTCACCTCTAAACATCTATGATAGTTTGCCTTAAAATATACCTAAACTAACTAAAAATTCCGTAAACGACCAGCTTACTTACAGAGGCTCTGCCACAATTCAGAGAGGCAAGAATGTTCAAACTCTGGAGAGCAATACAGGCTGCTATGATGAATCTTGTGCTTCTCCCCCTTATTGTTGTTTTAAAGCCTCTTCTATGTTACATAACTGGAAAGCTGTCAGACCAAATCCTGTCAAATACTTGACACACTGCCCATGGAATGAACATAAAGGCCTAACTAGATTTTATACAAATGAGAAGCTTAACCTAGTCTTAAGTGAACTAATTCATCAAAAGTTTTACACAGAATGGATATGGAAGTGTAAAAAATGTCCAAATCAATTTTTTATATTAAACAAATGGTATACTCATTAATCCTGGCTACCTTGTACAAAAACCTAATATTTAGCCTTTACCTAAGAGCTCTAAAATTCCCGAAATCTATTTTATGCTTCTTTCATAACTAGTTTTCTGGAAAAATATACTCTTTTAAAAAATGAAAGCTCTAAATAAAAAAATAAAATATGAACAAGAATTAGAAAACAAATTCCTATTATGACTTTTTTTCCCCTAAATTCTAATTACTGTTAACTCCGTTCTTAAAAAAAGGGACCATAATTCCTAAGTACAGTTCCTAAATAAAAAGATTCCATAGGTAGTTTCTATTATTTGGGAGCTTTTAGAAAGATCAAGGGGAACAGAGAATAAAATATTTGCAACTGAAAGAGTTTTTTGAAGAAAAAAATCCTATCAACCGATCCAAGACATCATTCTCTCCTGATTTCTCCCTAACACCTACATTAGGTAATGTACTTGAGGCATGTGTTCAATCTTTTATACACACACACACACACACACACACACACACACAAACACACACACAATGATTTTAAACAGCTTGTTTAAGAATATTATGGGGGCCAGAGAGAAAGTAGAGGGGGGTTAAGGTGGTGGTCTTAAATGTAACCTATTTTGGTTTCATCCCCTGCACCACAAAGGGTCTCCATGACCCAAACACACCTGCCTCCCCCAAGATTATTATGGTTCTTCTCTTGATTCTTCCTTTCTATCTTTTCTCTCCAATATCACTTCCTTCATACTATTACAGCAACTCAACTGGTCTCACTGTCTTGCTATCTTGTCTTTATTCTTCTATTATTTACTACATTAACTCTTTTTTTTGCTTCTTTTTTTCTTTCTTTTTTTTCTTTTTGGGTCACACCCAGTGATGCACAGGGGTTACTCCTGGCTCATGCACTCAGGAATTACTCCTAGTGGTGCTCAGGGGACCATATGAGATGCTGGGAATTGAACCTGGGTTGGCCGCATGCAAGGCAAATGCCCTACCCACTGTGCTATCGCTCCAGCCCCCTTCTTCTTTTTTTAAATGAGTTACCGTGAGATAGCTACTAAGCTTTCATGATTAAGTTTCAGTCATATAATGATCGAACACCCATCCTTCCACCGGTGTACATTTCCCACCATCAATATCCCCAGTATCCCTCCTGCCATCCCCACCTTACCTCCTGCCTCTATGGCAGACACTTTTCTTCTTACTCTCTCTCTACTTTTGGGCATCATGGTTTACTATACAGATACTAAGATGCCATCATGTTTGGTCCTTTACCTACTTTCAGCACATATCTCCTATCCTGAATGACCCCTCCAACCATCATTGACTTAGTGATCCCTTCTCTATCCCAACTGCGTTCTGCCCTAGTTCGTGAGGAGCTGACATTTTCTGACTTTGGGCTTTTTTCAGTTTTTGTATGTTTGTTTAGGAGCCACACCCTGCAGTGCCTGGGAGTCCTCTGGTGCTCTAGGGACCATGCGGTACTGGGATCAACCTGCTCTTCCCACATACAAAGCATGCTTTCTTACTTTGAGTCCTCTCTTTGGCCCTTTTCTTACCAGTGTAAGGACAAAGATGCTTCTTGTTTGAATTACAAAACAAGTTGCAGGGCCAGAGTAATGGTCCAGCAGGTAGGGCACTTGCCTTACACACGGTCAATCCAGGTTTGATCTTCAGCATCCTGCCAGCAGTAGGGCCCTGGGCCTGCCAGATGTGGCCCAGAAACAAAACCAAAACAAGTTGCCACTTCTTTGGATGTTTTGCTTTATTTTAAAGAAAAGATTCTTTTCTTTAGAGGTTATTTTCTGAAAGTGAATTTGTGTTTGTGCTGAAACCACAGTACTAAGAATGTGCTACCCAAGCACTGCTCTGTCCTCCTGTACTGTGACATCACGAGCTACCTGTGACACTGTGCTTGTGGGTCCCAGTAGCCACCTCTGCCCTGTTGGAGTAACTTCTCTCTTGACACTTGGACTGCCACTGTTTGTCCCTGCTGGCCTTGCTGGCCTTGTATGCCTCCAGTAACTGAGGTCCCTCTTTGACAGGAGAGCACTCCAAGAGCAGTGTGAGGAGGACCACCTGCCTCCCAGGACCAGAAAGCCTCAGCAGCAAAAACCTTCAGGGGGACCTTTGAGGCAGCAAGTTGTAGCAGGCCAAGGTCAATCCCAGGAGGGCCTCTGGTGGCCCATCAGAGACGGTAGGAACCCATCGCTCTGCCTCGGCTTCAGCTTCTCCCCTCCACGATGCCTGCCTGGCTACTGTGCTCACTCCTCTGTTTCCTTTGTGAGATGATGGAATCTTTGGCTCTGGGTGTTCTCTCCCCTCTTTTAGAGACTGGAGGCCCTTCCGGGGGTGGGGGGTTGCAGACAAACGTAAGGACACTATTTTCCTTATCACCCTTCCAAGTCATGGCCCCCTTTTTCACACCTCCTCAAGCACACACTTTTGTCCACTTTCCCTCCTGCACTTGCATTTGTACCTGAATCTGCTGAGGCCTGGGGGGCCTCATTTCTGGGAGGGGGCTCCTGACCCCTGATCCAGCCCCATCACCCCGACTGGCATTTCATTCCATATGGGTCCATCTATAGAAGGAGATGTTCTGAGTCCAGGCAGCCCCTGGCTAGGAATTGGGCGCTGACTTTCTCTTGGGGTGTTTTTGCTTCCCAGACCAGCTCCAAGGAGAGCCCTGCCTGGCCAGCCTGCAGACTCAGCCACAGCAAGACCATGTAACACAGGAAGAACCAAAGCCTTCAGCACCAAGCGATGCTGGGCCTGAGACAGAGCCTGAGACTCGATCTCCCCGACTGGTTCAAAACGGGCAGAAGACATTGCAACGGCAGCACCCACGCCCACGGAGACACAGCCTCCGGGCAGCAGGGCGGCACAGCCGAAGGAAACGGCTCTCTGTCCAGCTGGAGAGAATCTTCAAGAAGCAGAAGCTGTTGGCATCTCAGAAGACACTGGAGCAGCATCAGGCCTTGTGCTGGCCCTGGGATGACCAGACCTGGGTGTCCTTATACCAGGTTCCTGGCCCTGACACCATGGTTCAGGGTTCTCAGCAAAGCAGCAACTCATCCACCAGCCGTAGTTCCCTGAGCCTCCGGGCACTCTGCATCCAGTATCTGCGGCAGCTGGGCAGGTACAGCCTGTGGCACTCACCTGGAGGCATCTGGGCAGTTTGCGGCCCTATTACCCAGGGATGCTTGTAACTCCCCAGAGCCCCCTGCCATCCATCCGTCCAATGAGGCAATGTTCTTCCTGTCCTCTTTGTCCACCACCTCACATGATTCTTGGTATCACTGCCTGAGACTTAGGTTTCTCCCTCCTGCCACTCTGGGCAGCCCTACTTGCTGTTCTGATGATGCTGGCTAAGACTCTGACCTTGTTTCCCATCGGCTCTTGAGACGCAGTCTATCTACAGTCATATCTTTGTGTCTGTCCTGTCAACTCCTCCATCTCATCATCCCTAGACACATTGACCCCACGTGCTTGAACCACTCCTCCCCCAGTGGTCCTTTCACCTCAAGTGAGCTGCTTCCAGACCCCACCTACCAGCAGAGTGGGTAGAACACTGTCTGACTCCCCAGTTCCCAGTTTCTACTTGGGATATTTGTTTCTTTACTCCTCCTCTTCTGACCTTTAGTCAAGACAAGGACATGTGTCTCCCAGACTGCTCAGAGCAGGGGACTGAGTCGTCCACCTATTTAGTCTCTGTTCTATCTCAGACTTGCCCATAGATGCCCAAGTAATGTTTGTTGCTGTTATGTTTACTCTTCAGATTGTGAAGCAGACTTAAAGAAACAAAACAACCTTGACTATATATATATTAAAAAAAAACAAATTACAAAAAATGAGAGAATAACATATAACATATGTGCCTAATATCCAGCAATTTCCAAGGTTTACCATGCTCACCTACTCCAAAGCCCAGAGGAGAGCCCCCACCCCCCACCCCTTGCATCTTCCTATTTCTGAAGGGTATTAAAGCAACTCCTAGACATCACATCATCTGAAACCCACATCTGTGTGCACATTAAATAAATCTGAACTTTTCTTTTGGGAAGAGGTGATCACACTTGGTGATGCTTAGGGGAAACTCCTGGCTCTATGCTCAAGAATCACTTCTGGCAGTGCTAGGGGAACCCTATTTTGGGATGTAGGGATAGAACCAGGGTCAACTGCATGCAAGGCAAGCACCCTACCCGCTGTACTACTTCTCCAGCCCCAGATTCTGTTCTTAAACAAGTTGAAGAACAACTGTCCCCTGGGTCTCACTGAGCATCAGGAATATTATGACCCATAGTTTCCTTTGGTGCTTGGACTCACTCTGAGTACAGTGGGCGACAGTGACATTGGCCTCATTTCTAACATCTTTTAAAGCAAAGTAAGGGCCTGGGGAGAGGGCGTTAAGGTCTGGAGTGCAATTGGAATGCATGCTTTGCATGGGGGAACCCTAAATTTGAACCCTGACACCACAAGCTCCCCTTATCTGCTGGTCATGCAGTTACCCCACCCATCCTCCACCTGCCAACCCAAACCAACCAACCACTGTCCCTAGAAGTAGGGGCCTCCTGCTTGTCTAAAATGACTTCCCTTGTCTCCACAGTGTTTTCCTGAAACTGGATTCTTCTACCTCATCACCTTCTATACCTGACCGTCCCTACCAGATATCCCAGAAATCCTCATCAGAGGAGCCCCAGGATGTTTATTACCCTCTGAGGTCAAGGCCCTTCAGCAGGAATGTGCTGCCATCCTCAGGCGAGAGTCAGCTCTGCACTGTCAGGGTGGCCTTGGCCAGGAAGCGAAGCCCGGCCCCAGATGCCTGCCTTGCCCTGAGCTCTGCGTTTACCAGCGTCTGGGAAATGGAGAGGAGAGGGGCTAGACAGCCCTGCCAGATGGTGTCCCAGAGCTCAGCATCCTCGCACTGTTCCCCTAAACAGTTGAAGCTGCAGGATGAGGCCTCGGCCCTTGGCCGTCTCTCCCAGACCCGGAGGACTAAGGGACTTGTAGACTCAGGCCTCGGACCTGTAGGGTGTCGAATTAATGGGCCCCTGGGGACCCGCACAACTGCCAAGGGAGCTGGTGGCTGCTCTTTCCACCTCCCTGGCCCCAAACAGGCAGATAGGCATGGAAAGGGAACTAAGGCTTTCTGGAAACATCCAAGCACAGTTTCAGAAAGGGAGCAGATGGTTCACGCCACCAGAGTCACTGACGTTACCAAAAAGTCCTCTTATTCGCCACATGGTAGCCCTCTGAAGGGGCAATACAGTGAAGGGGACCCAGACCCTGTGACCTCCCTGGCAGTTCGTTGCCCAGCAGTGGATTCTGGACGAGAAAAAGATGATGGTGATTTATCTGATGCAGGGAGCAGTTACTCTGTGGATTCTCTGTGCTACGTCTGTTCCCAAGAACTAGCAGCACTGCAAAGGCCCAAGGCCTTGCAGGAGCATGAGCAGGATCTCCCGGAGCCAGAGAATGATGAAAGTGATGACAATGATGGTCAAATATCTGAGGACTCACTGGCTGAGAAGAGGTACCAGAGCCCACAAGGCAGCCCAAGGGGCCACTGCATTCCCGACTTCCCCTGCCAGCCCAGGACCAGAACCCGAGCCTTGGCGAGGGACTCAACCACCTCCTCAAGCTGCAGGCAGGTGACCCCAGCTTCCAGAAGCTTTTCCCTGGATAGTCTGTTTGACACTGAGGAGGAACTTGGGACAGAGCAACAAGAAGAGCCTTCTGTTGGTCCATCAGAAGAGATGCCCACTGAGACCTTCTGGCATCCTCAGACCTCCAGTCTGCCCTGTGGACACCTAGTGGCCCAGGATGCCATATGCGAGCTTGGCCTCATCAGCCACAGAGCAGAAGTAAGGCTGGATGCCATCATGCCAAAGAACCATTCATTTCACCTTGAGCCCGAGCCCTGCTCTGAGCCACCTGTGTCAGAGGTGGGGGTGAGCTCCAGCTCCTGCGAACAAGCCAGTGCTCTCCAGGTCATGCCGCCTCCCAGAGGGAGTCCTCTGGTGTCCCGGGACTCCTGGTTTTCCTGTGACTCCAAGATCAACTCTGGCAGTTCTCCAGAGATAGCATGTTCTTTATGCCCTAGTCCTGAGGCTCTGGAATGCCAGCCCTGTGTTTGGAAGAGGCCTGGCCATTGGCTGAAGGTGGAAGAGCCAAAGCCACCTGGTTTGCCCTATAGCGCCAGCATGTCCCAAAATGGTGCTGAGTCGCTCTGCAGTGTTCGGGCTGCCTACACAATCCCTTCTTGTGTGATGTCTGGGTTGTCATTCTGCCGGAGACACAGTCTGTGTAATTCTGGAGCCGAGGGTACCTCTCAGGCCAGAGGGATTCCTAGCATGGCCCAGCAGGACAACTGCAAAGTAGCCAACAATGCTAGCACGTCAGGTGTGTTGACACCACCTGCCCCCTCACTCTCTTACACAGGAAGCCCCTGCAGCAGCGAGCAGGCTACCCTTCAGCAGAAATATCTCCTGGAACAGTCTCATTCTGTGTCAGGGGCCGTAGGAGGATCCCGGCCAGCTTTCTCCTCACTTGAGGAAGATAGCAGTTCCCTCACCCAAGCTTCTTGCAAGAGAGATTCTCTAATGCCCATTACTCCTGGGCTGCCTGGTGGTCTGGATTTCTGCAAGTCTCCTATTCATGGCTCCAAAATTCAGCATTTGAGAGCAGAGAAGGAAGCGCATAGCTTGAGTGTTGAGTTAGAGGGCACTCAGGGTTTCTCTATGAGTAGCAAAGAAGTGAGCTCTAAGGATACCCATTCGGCAGCTGGAGTATCATCAGCCTCCGGAAGTGCAAAGGTTTGGATGGTTGCGGCCGACACGGAGAGAGCAAACCAGAGAGCAGAGGCTTGGGCCCGTGGGAAAGCTGACCCCTTCACGTCCTCTGATCACTCCTCTTCCCTGAAAAACTCTGGGCACAGTAATGTCATTGTGGCCACTGAAGGAGGCCACTGGGCTCAGACCAGGGCTCCACCCTGTAGTGCTGGTCAGTCCCAGCAGGGGAGCTGTGCTGGGCACACTGGGCTGCAGAAGATGGCCACCCCTTGGCACGGCGCAGATGCAGACACCCCCACTGCCTTTCTGTCTTCGGAGCTGTGTGTCCAGCCTGTCCCCTGGGACCCATTCTCCTCTTCCCTGCAGCCACCACCCTTGGAAACATTCTATCTGACCAGAAGTCGGGATGCCCTGACAGAAACTGCCCTAGAGATCCCAGCCTGTAGAGAGACACAAGTGGCCTCGCCACCTGCCCAGGAAGCCTGGGGCTTTGGGTGCGATGACCAGGCCCTTCATAGGCCTGATGCAGGGGCTCACTTGTCAGTGTTGTTACACAACCCAGATCCAAAGATGGCCACTTCTCAGTGGGATTCAGCGCAGGGGCCCACGAAGCTGAAGGTGAAGGATGTCAGCAGCAAAGTAGGGCAATGCCTTGGAGGTAGTGACCATGATGGCAGTGATCTCTTCCACTCTTTTGTTGCCCCAAATAAACATTTCCTCCTATCTGCTGGTACAAAGGGAAGTGAATTTAAAAGTCATGTTGGAACCTTCAATACCCACAGTCTTCCAGAATTCCAGGTGGGTGAGCTGGCCACTGGACAGTCCTCTTGCAGAGTATTTCCACATAATGAGCTTAGGAAGAGTCCCCTTGCCTGCATTACTCAGACATCTGGGTCAGAAGAGCAGACCCCAGATGGTGCCCTCCAGCAAACGCAGCACTGTGATGCAGACACACATCTCCCTTCTCCATTCAGGCCTGGCTTTATCTGCAAAACCTTCAACTTTGATCTTGACAAGGACCTGCCAGGGGAACACGGTGCTCCTGCAAAGGCCAGTTTGGTCCACCGCAACCGAGTCGGCCACCCCAAGATGGTGGCCTGGGATGAAAGTTCAGCCCCTAGGGATGAAGGGAAGCATGAAACCAGGCTTCCTGGAAGAGCTCACCATCTCGAAGAAGAGGGAGTGCCTCGAGGGTCAGAGTCTTCGTACGAGAGGTTCCAGCAAGTCACGTGTTCTCAGGACAGTGGCCCCAGTGATGAAAAAGGCTCTGGGAGGACACCAGAAACATCCAACCTCCAAGCCACCACCCCAGGGAAGAAGCCGCGAGTTCCTAACTTCGAGGAGATGGCCAGGCTGATCAGGAGCGTGAAGCAGCTGGAAAACGACATCCTGGAGATGGAATGCAAACAAGACCAGCTGTTGTCTGCCTCCTACACCCTGGGAACCAGTGAGGAGTCGGCGCTCCTGGACCGGAGGCGTCAGGAGGTGGCTGACCTTGTGCACATGCTGAGCAGCTCGGAAAGTCACTTGTCCTTCAGGGTTCCACCATCTCCTCCCAAACACAGCAGAGACATGCTCTTCAAGGGGATGGATGCTAGAGAAATGGGGCTTCACAGTAGCACTGAGCACGAGCCCTGGGACCAGAAAACCATGCTGAGCCCTGCCAGGCCATGGGACTGTGGACAAGGTGCTGCACGCGTGAGAGAGTACCCCCAGTCCACTGCGCTGGACACACTGATAGTCTCTAGTGATTATCTAGAGTCAGAGCCCACTTTCAGGAGCACCCCCAGAGCTTCCTCTACTGCATGGAGAACAGAAGTCTTGGCTAGAACACTGCCACTGCAATCTAGGACCCAGAATTCTTCTGAGAAGGACAATGAGCAGGCACAAGCATTGACAAGCTCCAGAAGGCAGCCGTGTGGCCTGGGGAGGCCAGAGGAACCTCAGCCTGCCAAAGGCTCTAAAGAGAGCCAGGCAGCTGGATGCATGAGCGGGTCTAAGAAGGAGGAGCCACAAGGTCAGGGCAGCATAGCTGTGGGCGTGCAAAGAGGAAGGCGCCTACGGAAGGGAAGGCAGGTGGTCTCCCCAACTCTGCACGTTCTTTCTCGGGGTCTGTATCACAATCAGGAGACCAGTCCTTTGCCGAGCCTACCTGACTCTTCCACTGCTTCTCCCCAAGATCTGAGCAGCACCTCCCCCTCCATCTCTCCTCGGCGGCTCCGAAGCTACCTCCATGCATCCGACACTTTCAGCAGCCTCTCCTCGGAGGAGTGTGTGCTGGCGGCCTCAGCGCCCAGAGCACCTGGCAGCCCCTCTGTGTCTGGTGCTGGGCTTCAGGACCAGGGTGGACAGACCAGGGTCCCTGGCCCGCACACAGATGGTGGAGGCGGTTCCTCTGAACCATATTTTGCTGATGCTGGGTCTGTGACAGCCGCCCTGCAGGAGTCTCGGCATCAGCCTAGTGTTTCTGAGGGCACTGCCCAAGGACCAGAGGGCAGGGTACCAGCAAACTCTAGCCCCCCAGACCCCGGAGGGGGCGTCAGAACTAATTCCATGGGCCCGCGGAGCAGGGTGGGTTTTACTGAAGCTGACACAGCTGTCCAAAGAGACGTGAACCCCAGCCAGCCTACACAGAGAACCCACCACCCGTGGGAAAAGGGGAGCAGGGAGGCGCAGCAGAAGGAAGAGGAGGAGGCCATGGACTTTGGTCCTGGTGATGCTGACCCCACCCTACTGGCCCTGCCCAGGTTTCCTAACCCTAAGCTCTGTGCCCAGCGTGTACCCCAGAACCTGGATGCACTGGAGGAGAACCAGTGGCTAAAGGCCCTGGAGAAGCCGCAATGTGACACACTCCTTCCTTACTATGAAACACTACTCGAACTGGAATATCTGTCAGACATCCCTGCCAGGCCTCAGTGTCAACAAGTAGATGGACAAGGCAGGACAAGGCCTGAGGGCACAGCTCAGGGATTTCACGGGGCACCTCTTCATGCCAATTCAGCACGTGTGGCAGCGGAGGAGAAGGGTGTCCTGCCAGCCACACGGCTCCCTGCAGATAGTCCCACATCTCTGGCCATCCCTGAGACCCAGACACGACCAGGGCCACCCTCACACACTCCCTCCCATGCTGCCCCTGGGCTGGGCAGAAGCTGCTGTGTGAGAGAACCCAGTGATTTCCTGGGAGCAGGTGAGCAGCACACTTGTAACCTTTACTCTTCTGAAACCAGAGAGAAGGAAGCAACCGAAACCTCTTGCTTTGCTGGTTCCTTGGGCTCAGACAGTCTTCCTTCCTCGGCAGCTGTCAAGGAGGACAGGAGGGTGAAGAAAGGAGTGGAGGCCCCTTCTGCCAGCCACAGGACAGTTCCTCAGCGGCAGGGCCTGTCCTTGGCTGCTCCAGAGACTACAGTGGGCAGTGGAGAGAGCCACACAGTGCAACAGGGCCTGCCCACTCCGGGCACCACGAGTGTAGGCTCAGATGATACGGGCGTCATGGCCCCACAGATAGGGAAAAACACCCATTTTGAAAGAGAGCTTGTGAGACGTGATCCGTATCCTGTGAGACTCTCACGACTGAACCCAGACGATGCCTCATGTCTTGAGGCAGGTTCCAGAGCAGCCCTGAAAGTACCCTCCCTGCAGAGGTGGACAGCGGGGAGCCTCGGCTCTGTGTCTGCAGAAATCTGCAGGACTGGCAGTGAACCTTTGAGGCCAACTCTGCTGGCAGGTGTAGGAGCTGGCCCAGACCCCCAGGGAGTGGGGGAGAAGGTCTCGTGCAGCCGTCGGGAGCAGCCCTTCGATGCTGAATTCACAGGAAGCATCAGGAAACATGACGATGACAGTGCTTGGAGGCCCCCTCCCATGGGGCAAGGCCACAGCCCCCCTTGTGTTCCTACTACCAGGAGGACAATTTCCCTTGACCACTCAGTTGCTTCTGGGAGCTCAAGATTAGTGGGGGATCCAGAGTCCAGTCAGGCACCTCCTATAGTTTTTGGTGAGAAGAGAGGCCATGTGGAGCTTGAGGCCCCCGCTCTCCCCACAGACACAACCCTTGAGACACCGGGGGAGTTTCAAGACAGCTCTGGTGATTGCCAGAAAGCACGGGTGTCTCAAGCTGTATCAGAAACTTCTGGAGCCCCAGGGATACCACACAGCCTCAGTTCAAGTCAAGGATCTGTGGAGTGTGAGCTGGCCTTGGAATGCTCAAAAAATATCCCAAGAAGCTTTCCAGAACAACCATGTTTTGCCACCAGGTCCAGGGATAACAGTGTCATGGCTCTCCAAGCGAAGCTGGCAGCAAAGTTAAAGAAAACCTCCAGTCCCCAGGCTGACAGCAGCTGGGAGGAGGAGGAACAGCAGAGCGAGCAGGCTGCTGGGGGCAGTGGTCAGGGCCTGAGTGCTCTGTCCTCAGAGGACAGCCCCGAAGGCTGTCAGGGTGATGATGTGGGCAGAGAGAAGGTGGCTACAGCCCAGCCTCCTGCACCCCAGATGTTCCCATCACACTCCAGAGATGTTGCCGCTGGGCCCTGGGAACAGAACAGGGAATCCCGGGCCCCTGCCCAGCACCGGCGCTCACTGCCTGTGATTGCCATCTTCCATGGCCCCGAGCCTCCTGGGGCCTCCTTCCAGCCACGCTTCTCTGTGGTCAGCTCTTCTCTGTCTCTTCAGAAGCTGAACCTGGGCATGGAGTCTTCTTCTTCCACAAACGAGGACACACGGGACCCCAGCAGACCGTGGAACTCACAACCCGAGACGCATCCCTCAGAAAAGTCGGTGGAAAGGAGGTTTCCAACAGGGTGTGGTGGCAGGCAAGAAGCCAGGTGTGAGGCTGGTGACCAGCCCCTGCCTGCTGCCCGCCCTCCGTACCCAACCTCTCCCTCGTGCTCATGTATGCCCACCCCTGAGCTCCTGGCCAGCTGGCCAGCTGGTGTCCTGGAACAGGCCTCAGAGAGATGGGATGGCCGGGCCAGGCCAGAGGAGGGGCACTCTACAGAGGAGGAGCACTCTACAGCCAGCAGGGAGGTGCTGTATTTTGGTTCCAGCAACCTCAACCTCTATGATCTACATGTGTGCCCTCAGGACCCTGCATGCATCGGCTGGAAGCAGTATGTGTTCAGCAGTGCCCATGACGTCTCCCAGAATCAGAGCCACCAGGATGCAATCCCAGGGAGTGTGGACCACTGTGCCAGCATGAGTGAGGGCATGGCTGGGCAGGACTTGCTGCTCCGTGCCCACCTCAGCACCTATGTCCAGAACCTGTCACATACTCACAGCAGCAATGAAAACTCCCGGGCTTCACAAGAGTCCTGGGAAGCATGCGATTCCTCACTGGACTTGGAGAACCTCCCTATTCTGACCTGTCCTGATGGAGCAGCCCCAAAAAAGAATGCGGACAAGAAAGTGCTGTTCTTGGGCACCCCCAGGGTGACTGGCAGGGCCGTGGGGCCTGCTAAGGAGCCGGTGCCTCTGTGTCCACCCCAGGGGGCTGGTTGTGCAGACCGGGCCCCGCAGTGCATCCTGGAGCAGAGTACACAGACAGGCTGTGGGGAGGCTTCTGACAGCATGGTGCCCATCACCAACATGGTCTCCTGGGACAGCGTGCACAGCCTGTCTCTCCATCTCTCTCAGCTCCTGCACAGTACCTCAGAGTTGATTGAGAGTCTCTCCCAGCCAGGTGTGGCCGAGAAGGGGCCTGACATCAAGACAGAGAGCCTGGAGGAGTTGCCCCCGGCCCTCCGGATGGACGGCTGCACTCAGACCACTGTCGATGAGGGCACCCAGACAGACCCAGCCCAGTCACCTCTGCGCCCCCACACCCCAGAGGCTGACCCACAGGTCAGCGTGTTCCTTGAAGTGCTGGACTCAGACAACTCGGCCCGACCTCCCGAAAGTGGGTATGTCCCAGAGACACAGCCAAATGGTGAGTTGGAGGAAAAAATAGCATGGAAGATGGCAGAGCCTTCTGATCTTCAGAACGAACACCCCCATTTCAGGCCCTTGAGCACTCCCCCAACCTCATTCCACTTGAAGTTTTCGGAAGGTCTCTTTGGGCAGAACCTCCTATCTACAAGTCCCCAAGCTTCTGCTGCCTCCCTAACCCCCAGCTCTCAGACAGAGAAATTGCTTTGCCTGGCAGTCAGCAGCCTTGGCCTTGGGCCCTGTCCCCACGTTGCCAGGGACCCTACCAGTGCTGTGTTGGTAGACAGGGCCACCTCCCCCATCCTCACACTTAGTTCTAGCACCCACAGGCTAGGTCCTGGTGCTCTGTCCTTTCCCTCCCTTCCAGCTCACTCTCCTGAAGACCTTGAGAGCCTGGTCCCCAGCCCAGGTCTTCCTCAGGATGGGCCCCAGCCCACCAGGGGAGATTTCCCAAATGCTGAGGAGTTGGAGAGCTGCCTGAGGACTTTGCGTGAGGTCACTGGCCCCTTGGAAAAATGCTGCCAGGAAGGACACTCCGTGGGGAGCCCACAGCATAGCCCCAAACTCCAGGTGCCTTTTAAGGCAGAAGTCCCGCAGCATCTTCAGCCCCAGACCAGCCTCCATGTGCAGACCGCAAGCCCAGGGCTGGCCCAGGGCTCTCTGCCTGAGGATGTGGCTTCCCTGGACTGTGGCCAACCCAGCGACAAGGAACTGGGGCAGTGTCAGAGTCAGAAAGAAGATAGCGGTGAGACTTCAGCACCTCCAATTGCACCTCACCTCACCCCAGGGCTCTCCTCGCTGCAGGGAGAACCCCAACAGCATAGTCCCTGCTCTGTCTCTGAGCTGACAGATCCTCAAGGGTTCACAGGATCCAATCCTCAACCTGAGGGGCAGCTGCTGCTGTGCCCCAGTTCCCAGATGAGCTGTGACCCTGAGCTCCAGCCTCCTGGCCTGAGGGACCTCCCAGTGCACAATAAATTCAGTCATTGGTGCGGGGTTCAGGATGGTGCACTCAGGACGGATGTGCAGGGAACCAGCTGTGATCCTCACTCCTGGGAGCAGAGTGGACAGAGACCCTCACAGCCTCTGGACAGCCTCAGCCGGGCTCCTGAGCGGTCTTTACGGGAACTGATCCCCCTGCAAGTCGGAACTCAGAGCCCCTCTCTCAGCGTGGAACTGGCCGAAGCAAAGCTGCACCATGGTTTCGGGGAGACGGACGCTTTGCTGCAGGTGCTGCAGAATGGCACAGGGGAGGCACTGGCTGCTGAGGAGTCCCAACAGCCTGCCCAGGAGCAGCTCTCCACCCGGTAAGGGGGGTCTGGCGAGCTGGAAGGTAGGGTAGGGGTCTAGAGGTGGCCTGTCCTGTCCCCACCTCCCTGGGCTCTTCAGCATTAGCACCGTGACTCTCCAGTGACTCTGTCTTGCTTTATTTCTGGCAAAGGCAAACCATCATTCCCCACCTTCAGAGTGAGCAGGCTGAGCAGCCCCCAAACCTCCGCTGGCCTCACAGCCTCAGCCCCCACAAAAAGCCCCACAAGGACCTGCTCACCCGAGGCCTTGACTTGCCCAGCAGACGCCGGGAATACCTGCAGCAACTGAGGAAGGACGTGGTGGAGACCACCAGGTATCTAGCTCAGAGCCGTGGCGGGGTGGGCTATGTGGGATGAGGGGCTAGCCGTGTTCCAGGAGAGCAGTGGAGGCGGTTGTGGGGAGCTGGGGCAAAGGGAGAGAGGACAATGTGGGGGGTGGAGAGCAAGCCTGGGGAGCCTGTGCTGTACATTATAGGACTGAGTTCTGAATGGGGGTGTCCCAGGGGCCTTTGAGAAGGTCCTAGGCTAGCCGGGGGGAGTGCAGAGAAAACCCCATGTTAGATGGTCTCTCCAGCCTGTGGTCTTCCCCAGGAGTCCAGGGGTGGCTCAGAGGTCCACTCAGCCACCCTCTGACATCGAGCTGCTGCTTCAGGAATACCAGCAGGCCCGCGAGGCAGCCAAGCAGGAGATTGTGCAGGCACGGGCCCGCCTGCAGGAGCGGACAGAGCAGGAGAAGCTGAGAATCCGCCGGCAGATCATTTCCCAGCTGCAGCGGGTGGGGAATGGGGCATGCCTCAGGTTTGAGGGGGTGCATGGAGCCTTCAATAGATCCGCCGGGCTATTACAGGCCACAGCCTTTGGGGGAGGGCGGTAGAACCGGGTCAGCTCAGAGCCTGAACCTACTTCACTTCCTCAGACCGGCTCCTGTTCCCAGAATCTGGCAGCTGCAGTGGGGGTGTGGGGAGACAGGTGGGTGGCTAAGGCAGTGAGATTATGTTCTGCCCTTCCCAGGAAGAGGAGAAACTCCACCTCTTGGCCACCTCCAGCTCACTGTGTACCAGCTCCAATGCTAGTTTCTCCTCTGTACTCACTTCTGGCTACAACAGCAGCTCAGCCATACAGCTCCTGTCCCCAGACAGCATGGTAAGTTGGCAGATGCTGCCATCGGAGCCAGGACCACTGAGACAGAAGTTTGAGAATTTGTTTGGAGGTTGTAGCAGAGGAACACAGACACTCTTGGCCCAAGAACAGTGTCTTATTAATCAATCAGGGGAAGGCTGTCCTCTTGGGCAGAGTGCAGCTTCGGGAGGGACATACTTGGAGCAGTCATGGAGCAGTAAGGGAGGAAGGGGACCCCTGTCTAGTCAGCCAGATCAGCTGAATCAACCCTGGCAGTCAATACGGTAACAGATGTCGCAGTCAGAGTGCCCTCACATCCTGAGGCAGGAGTTTGGTATGATTGCTTGTTCTAGAAAGCTACTGAGTAACACCTGTAAGGTTTGTTAGTTCATCTTTGAGTCACCATTTAGAATATCAACTTTCATATTTGAAAATTTAAAATGTTTGGGTCAGGGGGCTGGAGCAATAGTACAGTGGGTAGGGTGTTTGCTCTGCATGAGGCCGGCCTGGGTTCAATCCCCGGCATCCCATATAGTTCCCCAAGCACCGCCAGGAGTAACCTCTGAGCATCGCTGGGTGTGACCCAAAAAAGCAAAAAAAAAAAAAAAAAGTTGGGGTCAAAGAAATCACTCAGAGAGCTGGAGTCTGCCTAGCATGCACGAGACCTCACATTCCATCCTGTGCACTTCATGGATTGCCGTCGCTCCCCCCAGCCTGCACTGCCAGTGCACATGCTGGGAGTTACCCCAGGATCCCTCAAGAGACTTTTTGTCCTGCAAAGTTGTGCTGTGCTCTGGAGCCAGCTCCCCTTGGGTTTTGTCTCTTGCTCTTATTAGGAGTTTCCTAAGAAAGAAGGTTCCAGCCACACCCCCTTTCCTAAATTTTCTTTGTGTATCTTTGAAATATTTTGTCAGTTTTGTTTAATCATTTTTAGTTGATATTGTAAATTAAAAAAAAAAACTGCGTGGGTGGTCATGCGAGAGCGCCAGCTATCCTGAGGGAAACTTTGGAGGGAAACAGCTACTAGATGGTTTGATTAGTCTTTCGCCCCGATACCCAGGTTGGACGACCGATTTGCATATCAGGACTGCTATGGACCTACACCAGAGTTTCTTCTGGCTTCACCCCGCCCAGGCATAGTTCACCATCTTTTGGGTCCTGGGCTGGAGTAATAGCACAGCAGGTAGGGCATTTGCCTTGCACGTGGCCGACCCGGGTTCAATTCCTCCACTCCTCTCGGAGCGCCTGGCAAGCTATCTCGCCCACACGGCAAAGCCTGACAAGTTACCTTTGACATATTCGATATGCCAAAAACAGTAACAACAAGTCTCACAGTTTGTTGTGAGATATTACTGGTGCCCGCTCCAGCAAATCAATGAACAATGGGAGGACAGTTCTACCCTGATTGTAAATAGGCTTTCTCTTCCCCTGTGTATCCTATCTGGTGGTTCTTTTTCTTTTCTTTTCTTTTTTTTTTTTGCTGAATTTGATAAAAAGACTTTAAGGAAAGGCAAATGAGGGAAAGGCAGGGAAACTCCCAGATGATGGGTAGGATGTTAAAGAGCAAGAGCCCCTGTTATTTTTATATATAAAAGCTATCTACGCCATTAATTTTGTATACATATTGCTTTTTAGTTGATTCTCTAAGTTTGTTTATGTTTAGCCACTATTGCAGGTAAATGTTACATTGTTCTCAATTTAGACTGGCTACATTTAGGCGACAATAGTAACATCTAGATCTTCCCCATTCATTAGCTAGGTGACAACAGTAACTTCTAGGTCTTCCCCTATTCATTAGGTTGGCGACAACAGTAACTTCTAGATCTTCCCCATGCATTAGGAAGTATATTATCCTTTTTTTCGGGGGGGGGGGGAATATTGTGTTTTCAGGCCAGACCCAGTGACCACTCCTGGTGGGACTCAGACCATACTGGGTACTGGGGATTGAACCCAGGTCAGCCGCAAGTAAGGTAAAATATATTATCTGATCTACTGTTAGACTGATCTAGTTCCAGTTCCCAAATATATTTTCTTATAGTTATTTCTCCTCCATCTATGTTTTTTTGCTACACGATAAATGAAAAGAGATGGCATCCTTTCCCAGAAGTATTTTGTTTTGAGCCCTTTGAGAAGGTTCTAGGCTGGTTCTCCTTCTGCACTCAAAAAGTACTCCTGAGAGCTTGGGGGTGGGAGGAATGCCAGGGATTGAATCTCGGTCAGCCTTGTACAAGCCAAGGACCCTACTGCTTTACCATTGATCTGGCCCTGGAGCAGTCTTTATTCACTGTCACTGTCCTCCTGTTGTTCATTGATTTGCTCGAGCGGGCCCAGTAACATCTCCATTGGAGACTTTGTTGTTACTGTGTTTGGCATATC
>JAOXYA010298812.1:0-18888 GCA_028565675.1 Sorex palustris | reverse complement strand
AAAGATTTCTCTGGCTATTTGGAGCATTTCATTGCTCCGTAAAACTTGTTCCAGGTGAGTGCCTTACCAGCTGGACATGATCTCTGGCCTTATAAAATTTTATTTTATTCTATTTTTTGTTTTAGAGCCAGATCTGTCTCAGGAATGACCCCTTGCTGTACGTTGGGGAGATCCTATGTTGTCCCAGGGTTTAAAGCAGGGATTTTAACTGGGAGCAGTGATTAAGACACTGCTTTATCTTTATACTATTTCTATGACCCATAAACACCTATTTCAAAATATTCTTATAATATATTAATAAATATTTTGATTTATAGCCCTATTTTATATATTTACCCAGGATTCATTAAAATTTCTCAATGAAAACTTTATGAAGCTTTGCTCTAGATTAAAACCATTTGTTTTGTGATAAAGGAAACCATATTTAGATCGTGCATTATAATATTAATGTGTGCTAAAGACCTAGCAAGATAATAAAACTTATTAAAGTATCCCTGTGACAGTTGATAAATCCTAGTTTTCCAAATAATCCAAAAATTAAGCGATATGATAAAGGGACCATAATAGAGGTATGGAAATAATAAAGGGAGTAATTGATTTTGTTTTCAGCATTCAACAAATATATCTTAGAGGTGGATGAATTTGAATGAACTTTGAAGCATTAATTCTTTCAGAGAATTAGAATTTAGTTTACTTATTTTAATACTACCCTTCTTTCTGCCATTAAAATTGTGTGTACTTGAGGGAAAAAGAATAGCTTATTGGGGCTGGAGCGATAGCACAGCGGGTAGGGCGTTTGCCTTGCACGCAGCCAACATGGCCGACACAGGTTTGATTCCCAGCATCCCATATGGTCCCCCGAGCACCGCCAGGAGCAATTCCTGAGTGCATGAGCCAGGAGTAACCCCTGAGCATCGCTGGGTGGGTGTGACCCAAAAAGCAAAAAATAATAATAATAAAATAAAAATAAAAAAGCTTGCTTCTTGGGCTATCGCATGGGTGTGTCTCAGAGCCAGGCAGGACTCAGGCATGGGGGCTGACGTCCCGGCAGTGAGTCCCTCTCAACCTTCGCCTCCTCTCCACACTGTGGTACAGAGTCGTTGGTCTCCCCCGCACCTCCCACCCCTGTCCCCACCCAATTGTGACCTCCTGGAGGGGGGACACTGACTCTCCGTTTGTCCGTATCTCCCAGCCCTGCCCTCTCTGGCGCCCCCCCCGTTCAGTCACCGAGGCCACTGCTGGGATGCTGGGACACGGACTAGGGACGCACCTGGTCGCTGCGGGCCACCCCGTAGCGCAGTTCATTCACGAAGTGCTCGCAGTTCTCGCTGGTCAGCTTGTAAAGTACCTCCTGGCCCACCAGCTCCTCTGCGCTCTGGACGATCTTGCTGGGAGGCAGAGGCGGGTACTTGTGGTCATGCTTGTTATTGACCCGGTACACGTCTCGGCCGGCCACGTCGTACAGCAGCTCCTTCTTCACCACGGCCTTGTCTGCCAGGGCAGACATGATGCTGGCAGCGCCTGCCCCGGCGATTTCACCTGTGGGTCACCAAGAGACAGGAAACAGATTGGTCCTGGGCACCACCCATGGACGGGCAGGTGAGAAGGGCCAGGTGCATGGCCCGGTAGCCTCAGAGAAGCCTAGTCCTCTCAGGGCCCTGGTTTTGTTCTCTGAGATGGGGAGGAAGGAAGTTCCACTACTCGCTGGCCCTCTACACCCTGCGACATCTCAGCATCTCTTGGGTCACGCAAAGCAGAGTCCCTCTGAAGCGACCTTTTGCTCAAGGAAATAGTGTGGACCCTTTTACATTTCCTCTTGTGGTGCTGGGGATGGAACCCAGGGCCACACACACACACACATGCACGCACGCACATGCACACATGCACATGCACACATGCACATGCACACATACATACACATGCACACACACATACATGCACACACACACACACACGTATGCACAGGTGCTCCACCACTGAGCCAAACCTCCAGCCACAACCTTTTATGGTTCTGTCAAGGCTTTCTTTGGTTTATTTGTTTGAAAACACACCTGGCTGTACTTACTCCTGGCTTACTCCTGGCTTAGGGATCATTCCTCACAGGGTTCAGGGTTGACTCCTGGCTTTGTGCTCAGGGATCACTCCTGGCTGTGCCTATGTGGTACTGAGGATGGAACTGAGTCTGCACAGTGTAAGTGCTTTAGCCCCTGTCCCCTCTCTGCTGGAGTCCTTGGAGGCCCTACTGTGGGCCGGGCCCTGTCCAAGGTGCTGAAAAATAGCACTATGGACTGGACACAAAGCACCTTAGAGCAGCTGGCATTCTTGGGCTGGAGGGACAGAGTCAGAGAAAAGCACTTGTCTTGCGCATGTAGTACTGCCCACTGTTCTCATTTGAATCCCTAGCACTACATACAGTTCCTTGAGAACTGCTAAGGGTCACTCCCAAGCACAGAGCCAGGATAGCCCCTGAGCACCACTGGGTATGACCCAACCACCCCCACCACTACCACCACCACCACCAAAGTAGGTCCCCTTCTAGCAGAAGGACCTGAATGATGGACACCTACACAAAATAAGATGATTTTCAGAAAGACTAAGGGAGGCTATACAGGTAGCACTGTGGAGGCAGGATGGTAGCTGATGCCCTCCCACCTGGGGGCGGCAATGCAGGTACTAAGAAGTGGAGTGATCAGACGTGGGGTCTGTTGGAAGGCAAATCCACTGAGGGGCTAGAGAGATAGGACAGTGGGGAGGGTATTTGCCTTGCATGAGGCAGAACTGAGTTTGATCCCCGGCATCCCATATAGTCCCCCGAGCACTACCAGGAGTAATTACTGAGTGCAGAGTCAGGAGTAACCCCTAAGGATCTCTGGGTGTGACTCCCCTAAAAAGAGATGGGCTAATTATGGGATGGAAAGAATAGAGGCCGAGTCCTGGATTGGGCCCCAAGCAGCTGGACTATCTCATGAAAGGGCTGTCCCCTTGGAGCAGGTCAAGTTCCTTGTGCCAGTCAGACCCAAGTAGAGGTGCCAAGAAGTCAGGAGGTGATCAGGGCTGGGGAGAGCTCAAAGGACTGGTGCCAGTTACCATCCCTGGCATCAGAGCATCCCTGAGCACTGCTGGGAGCAACCCCTGAGCAGTGAGCCAGGAGTAACCCCCAAGAACCATCAGGTCTAGCAACCTCCCAAAATCAATTTACAGTCATGCATCAATGAATGACAATCTGTTCAATGACAGATCACACAGATGATGGTGGTCTGGGCAGGTGACAGCCTGACAGCATCTCTCAGCCCAGATGTGTAGCAGGCTAGACCATCTCTGCAGCTAAGATGTGTGGAAGGCTAGACCATCTCTGCAGCCCAGATGTGTAGCAGGTTAGACCATATCTACAGGACAACTGTGTCTCAGGCTAGACCATCTCTCATCCCACATGTGTAGCAGGCTAGACCATCTCTTACCCGTGGTGTGTAGCAGGCTAGACCATCAGGGTTGCTGTGGTAGACACTAGGATGCACCCACACAGTGGGCTCATCAACTGATGCCCTTCTCAGAAAAGGTGTGTCCCCCACCCCCCATCCCCACCTGTTAAGTTCCTCAGGACTGCACAGATCTGAAGCACAGGGGACACTGACAAATGGAACTGGAAGCTGGGCATGTATGGAGGTCACTAGCCGAGCAAGGATTAGGGACGTGGGAAAGGAGAAGGAGGAACCCAGCAGGAGAGGAAGAAAACAGATGCCAGGGGAAGAGCGGGCAGAGGTCACTCATGTCAGCCTGCTGTGAGCAGAACATTGACGTCAGCTCTGTAGAGCCGTGGAGGGCTTCCAGTCACCTTGAAACAAGCTGCTCTGGGAGAGCCAGAGAACAGCCTGGCCGAGGCAGTGGATAGGAAGGGGCCAGCAGGGGAGACCAAGGCTGCCATGTCGGGGAGCGTGGACGCGAGTAGGGCGGACCACAGAGCAGGTCCAGGGCCCACTTGTAGGGGCTGTATTTTAAAATAAAAGCAAGGCTACCTGCTACATTTTTTTTTCTTTTTGGGTCACACCTGGCGATGCACAGGGATTATTCCTGGCTCTGCACTCAGGAGTTACTCCTGGCGATAGTTAGGGGACCATATGGGATGCTGGGAATCAAACCCGGGTCGGCCGTGTGCAAGGCAAACGCCCTACCCTCTGTGCTATCTCTCCAGCCCCTACCTGCTACATTTTAACAGAAGAAAAGGCCAAATGTGTGTGTGCAGCTACTGGGGTTTCCAATCCTTGGGGGTGGAGAATACAACACATGAACTATCCCGGCTTCTGATTTCTGAGTGAGCCCAAAGCAAGACCGCTCATCAAAAAGCTCATTCCTTAAAAGTAAACAAGGGGCAGGTGCTGGAGCGATAGCACAGTGGGTAGGGTGTTTGCCTTGCACACTGCCAACCTGGGTTCGATTCCCAGCATCCCATAGGGTCCCCCGAGCACCATCAGGAGTAATTCCTGAGTGCAGAGCCAGGAGTAATACCTGTGCATCGCTGGGTATAACTCAAAAAGCAAAAAAAAAAAAGAAGAAGAAGAAGAAGTGGGCAAAACTCAATGCCAGAATACCCATAGCATCTACTTTCAACCACAGCCCCAGTCAAACCAACCTGCTATGGATCCATGGGACAGATTGATAGCAACTAGAAACACATTCCCCTAAAGAAAAATGGAGCAACCAGAAGCTCAGTGCTTCAAACTCACTGGCGGGGGGCCGGAGTGATAGCACAGCAGGTAGGGCATTTGCCTTGCACGCGGCCGTCCTGAGTTTGATCCCCGGCATCCCATATGTTCCCCCTAGCACCACCAGAAGTGATTCCTGAGTGCAGAGCCAGGAGTAATCCCTGAGCATCGCCAGATGTGACCCCCCCCCCAAAAAAAAACCTCACTGGTGGGGCCCACAGCAGTGCGGGAATAGAAGCCAGGCATGGGAGCCACAGACGGGGACCCTTCTCACACGAAGTTCTAGAACAGACCAGACAATCGTCGGCAAGCAACGTGGGAAATGTGGTGGGATCTGGTGGAGGCGGGAAACAGGGTCTTAAAGAGGCTGAAGGAAGCCTGTGGGGGCCACAGAACATTCTAGATTTGGTCATCGTCCCATGATGGGACTCATTTTTCACATCCCCTGAGGTGACACACGTGCCTCTGTGTCTGCCTTCCTCGGCTCGTGTTAAGAAGGGCTGGGAGATGCTCACAACTGCCCGGGTCAAGTTTCCCTCACTCCAGTGATGGATAAAGGACCCCAGGCTGGAGGGTAGAACTGGACACCCCGCCGAATGGGCAGCTCAGACACCGGTGCTCTTCCCAGGAGCCTCACCTGGAGGAAATGGGGACCTGGCTCTGAACTAACCCACGGGTCTAAAATACCTTGGAGAACCAAAACCACATCCCAGATCGGGGGAGGCTTTGGCAGCAGCCCCCGCTGACGGCTGGTGAGGGATCACCATGGCCCAGAACATAAAGGACTTGGTGGGGCGTCTGCCCAGTGGTCCACGGGGCATGGGCACGGCACTGAAGCTCCTTCTGGGTGCAGGCGTCGTGGCCTACGGCATCCACGAGTCCACGTTCACTGTGGAAGGTGGCCACCGGGCCATTTTCTTTAACCGCATCGGCGGAGTGCAGCAGGACCCTATTCTGGCTGAGGGTCTCCACTTCCGGATCCCCTGGTTGCAGTACCCCATCATCTACGACATTCGGGCCAGGCCCCGGAAACTGTCCTCCCCCACGGGCTCCAAGGACCTGCAGATGGTGAACATCTCCCTGCGGGTGCTGTCTCGACCCGATGCCCTGGAGCTGCCCAGCATGTACCAGCGCCTGGGGCTGGACTACGAGGAGCGGGTGCTGCCGTCCATCGTCAACGAGGTGCTCAAGAGCGTGGTGGCCAAGTTCAACGCCTCGCAGCTCATCACCCAGCGCGCCCAGGTGTCCCTGCTGGTCCGGCAGCAGCTGACAGAGAGGGCCAAGGACTTCAACCTCATCCTGGACGACGTGGCCATCACCGAGCTGAGCTTCAGCCGCGAGTACATGGCCGCCGTGGAAGCCAAGCAGGTGGCACAGCAGGAGGCCCAGCGGGCCCAGTTCTTGGTGGAGAAGGCCAAGCAGGACCAACGGCAGAAGATCATCCAGGCGGAGGGCGAGGCAGAGGCCGCCCAAATGCTGGGGGCAGCACTGAGTAAGCACCCGGGCTACCTGCAACTGCGCAGGATCCGGGCCGCCCAGAACATCTCCAAGACCGTGGCTGACTCCCGGAACCGGATCTACCTCACCGCCAACAACCTGGTGCTGAACCTTCAGGATGAAAACTTCACCCAGGAAATCGACAAACTTCTCAAATGTAAGGAACTGCGGTGGGGGACCTGGAACTTCACAGAGCATGTGGGTCCGCTTCTCCCCCAGATTCTGAGGACCCAGGCCCACCCCAGTATCCTGTGATGACTGGTGTCCATTCCCCTGTGTGGCCCAGGCAGGGCTCGGTGACCCCTGGATGCTGGTGACTTCCTCAAGTCGGGCAGCCTGAACCCATTCCCAGGAACTCTTCATTTTTATTGCTTAAACTGGAAAAGCTAAATCATATGGGTCAGAAAGATGGTACAGTGGGTAGGGTGCTTGCTTTGTAGGCAGCCGAACGCAGGTTCAATCCCTGGGTATAAGGTCCCCTGAGCACCGCCAGGAGTGATCCCTGAGCACAAAGCCAGATTTAAGCTCTGAGCACCACCTGGTGTGGCCCCCAACTGGGAGAGAATTAAAAAAAAATGCTGGGGCTGATAGCAAAAAAGTGATAGCACAGCGAGTAGGGTGTATGCCTTGCACGCGGTCGACCCGGATTTGATCGCCGGCATCCCACATGGTCCCCCAGCACTGCCAAGAGTAATTCCTGAGTGCAGAGCCAGGAGAAACCCCTGAGCATTGCTGGGTGTGACCCAAAATGAAAAAGAAACTGCATTTTAAAAAAATACACTTGGGGCGGGTGCAATAGCACAGGAGGTAGGGCGTTTGCCTTGCACGTGGCCAACCCAGGTTCGATTCCCAGCATCCCATATGGTCCCCTGAGCACCGCCAGGGGTAATTCCTGAGCGCAGAGCCAAGAGGAACCCCTGTGCATTGCCGGATGTGACCCAAAGAGCAAAAAAATAAATAAATAAAATACACTTGGAAGGGTCAGAGAGATAGTACAGTGAGGAGGGCGTATGGTCCCCTGAACACTGCTAAGAGTAATTTCTGAGTGCAGAACCAGAGTAGCCTCTCAGAGTAGCTGGGTGGGACACACACACACACACACACACACACACAACAGCTTGAAACCCCTCTCTAGACACCTCCGGGGTTCCCAGGAGCAAAGTCTGAAAGCCAGCAAACCCCAACAAATTGCCTTCTCATGGTACCCAGACACTCACTGCCAGTAGGGGAGTAAAGAGATTGTCAAGGTCCCTCTAACCCCCGCCCCATTGGGAGCCCTTACTTGGGGGGGCCAGGTGGATCACATAGCCGTCGCCCACGTAGATGGCCCAGTGCCTGTAGAAAGGGCGGAAAATCTCGATCAGGTCTCCGGGATTGGGCTCTGGCTGAAAAAGCAATAACAGATGGTTAGGGACAGGGTTGGGTGCGTCCGGAAGCATGCAAAGGACTCAGAGCAAAGAGCAACCACCCCTCACCAACTCAAGGCCCCTGTCCCTGCCCTGCTGTCCAGGAACAGTCCAACTTCACAAGCCTCTGGAGCTGGAGCATAGCCAACCCAGGCTCAATTTCTGCCATCCCATATGGTCCCCCGAGCACTGCCAGGAGTGATTCCTGAATGCAGGTCCAAGAGTAATCCCTGAGCATCACCAGGTGTGACCCCAAAACAAAACCTTCATAAATCTGTGTTCCAGACCTGCAGGGACAGTGGGGGGGGACTCCCCAGGCACGTGTTTGGGGGCCTCTGCCAGTGACACTCAGCCACCATGCCAAAGGTTCAGCCTCAGGGTACAGGGGTGCTGGGGACCACTAGGGCCACCCCAGCAGTGCCAAGGCTTGACCTCAGAGGCTCACACAGGCATGGCCTGTGTCCCTGGCCCCTAAGCTATCTTCTTCCCAGTCACCCCCAGAAGCAACTTTTTTTTTTAAGACGCAAGAAGAGAATCCTGGGGCCGGACTGCTAGCACAATGGGTAGGGTGTTTGCCTTTCACGCAGCCGACCCAGGTTCAATCCCCGGCATCCCATATGGCCCCCCCAAGCATCGCCAGGAGTAACTCCTGAGTGCAGAGGCAGGAGGAACCCCCTGAGCATTGCTGGGTGTGACCCAAAAAGCAAAAAAAAAAAATGAAGATAACCCAACAAACTTCGAGAGCCCTTGTGAAATACAGTGAGACGAGGCCGGGAGCGGGTAGAGTGGTTAGGGCCCATCCGTGCACTCAACCGGCTTCACTTCCCCACACCACATGGTCCCAGCGCAATATCAGGGTTGCTGGGGTACCCCGGCACTGCAGGACCCAGCAGCGTTGGGCCTTTGTGTTGAACCGCCAGCTGGGGCAGCCAAGAATGGCGGGGGCGTTGAGGGGGTCCCCAGAGCTCCTGAGCCCTGCTGGGTTGAGGAAGATTAAAGAGAAGCCAAGCATGCACAACACACACACACTTAGACACACACTCACATACACACTCACAGGGGAGTGTTGTGAAAAATACCATAAGCCATACTACCTCAATAACATTAAAATTTGTAAATAAATATGTTAAATTTTTATTTTCATTTTTTTGGACCACAGCTGGCAGTGCTCAGGGTGGACTCCTTGCTCTGTGCTCAGGAACAGATCACAAGTTGAACGGGGGGTATTGGGCCAAAGAAGACAGGGGGTAAGAGTACAGGGGGGATGAGCTGACCCTGGTTTGCTTCCTGGCACTGCCTCGGGTCCCCTGAACGCCGCCAGGAGGGATCCCTGAGTACCGCCAGCTGTGGCCCAAGCCTCCCCCCAACAGATAAATCAGCATTAAGAGAAACACAGTCCATGTCCACCCCAATGGCTCGTTTCTGCGTCCTGCAGACTAAGACTGTACTGAACGTGTCCTAAGGGTGAAGGGCAGTGTCAGAAGGGCACGTTCTGTGACAGGGAATGACAGGAGCAGACCTCAGCTTTTCCTGGCTGCTTCCTCGCCATAAGAGCTAAGCCGAGGGCCAGAGTGAGAGCACAGTGGGAGTGGGAGGGTGGGGGTTGCCTTTTGCCTTGCACGTGGCCAACCTGGGTTCAATCCCCAGCATCCCACAGGGTCCCCCAGCATTGCCGGAGTCATTCCTGAATGCAGAGCCTGGAGCAACCCCTAGGCATCGCTGGGTGTGACCAAAAGAGCAAAAAAAAGAGCTAAGCTGAGTCACTGCAGCAACCACCGCATAGTGACCATAGTGACCCAGTGACTCTCCTTCCACAGGAAATCTCCAGGGGCAGCAGGACCCTGGCCTGGCTCTGTCCCAGAGGTCCCGCTGGATCCCGCTGCCCCAAGGCTGGACCCTGGGTGGGCCAGCAGGAGAGGTGTGGCAGATGGAACTGCATCTCCAGGGGAGGTTGCGGGGAAGGAGGCTCCAGCTGGCCCAGTGACCAGGGCACTCCCCCACGACACCCCACGTGATAACAAGGGCCAAACTGAGTCTGCACCCACGGGCTTTTCAGAACAAAACATCTTTATCTCCTCACAAAGGCCGCCTTTCAAAGGGCCAGTAACAGTCACGCTCCAGAGCAAGCAAATTGAGCAGAATTTCTGCCTACGAAAGTCACATTGGAAAAATAACAGGAACACCCACTAGTCAGGTGCCCAGCGAATGAGTCCCTGCCCACATCGGCACAAGAGGTCCAGGAGGGCCCAAGTGAGCAGACATGGGGACTATCAAGAAAGTAAGTTGGAAAATGGTGGTATCCCATTTGGCTCCGAAACAATAAATAAAAAGTAAATAAAACTCAACTAAAAATTTAAATAGAAGATAAATATCATTTTTAAAGGAACAATATTAATCACCAACATAATACAATTAAATATTTAGTTTTCAAATATTTAAATTTAATGTTTAAAATATACTAAATATGTATAATCATTAATATAAAATTACATATTCTAGCTCATAGCCATTAACTTAATGCAAGTTAAAAACTGATTTTTTTTTTTTTGGCTTTTTGGGTCACACCCAGTGATGCTCAGAGGTTTACTCCTGGCTCTGCACTCAGGAATCATTCCTGGCGGTGCTGGGGGACCCTATGGGATGCCAGGGATTGAACCCAGGTTGGCCGCGTGCAAGGCAAACATCCTACCCTCTGTACTATCGCTCTGGCTCCCAAAAACTAATCTTTTTGTGGGAGAGGAAGGAATATATTTCAGGGTTTTTTTTTTTTTGCTTTTTGTTTTTGCTTTTTGGGTTCACCTGGCAATGCTCAGGGGTTACTCCTGGCTCTGCACTCAGGAATTAACTCTGGCGGTGCTCAGGGAACCATATGGAATGCCGGGATCGAACCCGGGTCAGCCGCATGCAAGGCAAATGCCCTATGCACTGTACTATCACTCTAGCCCCTGTATTTCAGTTTTGAGGCCACATCTGGTAGTGCTCAAGGGTTACTCCTGGCTCCGCACTCAGGGATTACTCCTGGCAGGGGCCGGGGAACCATCTGGGGTGCTGGGGATTGAACCTGGGTTGAACACATGCCAGGCAACTGCCCTCCGCTCTGTTCCATCTCTCCGTAATTTTGTTTGTTTGCGGAAGGTCAGAGCCACATCTGGCAGTGCTCACTGGTTCCATGATCATATGTAGTACCAGGGATTCGAATTGGGTCAGCTGCCACCTCTCCTGTACTATCTCTCTGGCCCTAAAAACTAACTTTGGACCAGGGATGTAGATCAGTCATAGAGCACTTGCCTTCCATATATGTGAGACCCTGAGTTCAAACCCCAGTACCACACAACACACACACACACACACACACACACACAAAACCACATAAAAGGGAAATTAAAATATTACTGCTAAATAGTATCTTAGTATATAACATTTGATACTTTAGTAAATAATATTTAGTAATGCTATATTTTAATATCATATTTAATATTTTAAAAAATACCAATACTTATTTAGTATTTGTGTAGTAGTTCAGCAAATAATATTTTAGTATACTTAATATAGTAAGTATACTAAAATATCACTGTCACTGTCCTCCCGTTGTTCATCGATTTGTTCGAGCGGGCCCAGTAACATCTCCATTTTGAAACTTGTTGTTACTGTGTTTGGCATATTGAATACGTCACGGGTAGCTTGCCAGCCTTTGCTGTGAGGGCGAGATACTCGCGGTAGCTTGCCAGGCTCTCCGAGAGGGGCGGAAGAATCAAATCCTGCTCAGTAGAACTGGCTGCGTGCAAGGCAAACGCCCTACTGCTGTGCAATCGCTCCAGCCCAACTAAAATATATTAACTACTGATATTTAGTACTTTGGTATAATAGTATATAAATTGGGAAAGGTGGAGATAAACCACAGATGGTGCCCTGAGCACTGCCAGGGGTCACTCCTGAGTACAGAGCCAGGAAAGGCCCCTGAGCACTGCTGGGTGTGGCCCCAAGACACATATATGGATATACACAACGTGTGTGTGTGTGTGTGTGTGTTTTCTATATGTACATCCCCTGGGGCCGGTGGCTGGCAGTACAGCATTGGCCATATGAGGCCCTGGGTTCTGTGCCCACACCACACCACACCACACCACACACACACACACACACACACACAAACTCATCTCTTCAACTCAGTTTCTGCTCATAGAAGGCCTTAACCGGGAACGCCACGAGGGAAGATGATCCCAAGGCTCCCGTTACTACAACACAGCGGGTGCTCAATAGCGCCATCCAGAGGCCAAAGAGCCTCACCCAGGCCCATCCTGGGACTCTGCAGGCTGTTTCTGTTTGAGAGGGCTGGGTTGTGCTCAGGTGGCAGAGCACAGGACTTGGATGTGTGAGGCCTGAGTTCCACCAGGCACCCCAGGGCCCCCAACTCAGCACAGCTGGATGTGGCCCCTATTAAAAATAAGCGATCCGGGGCCAAAGAGGTAGTACAGTGGGGAGGGCGCTGGCCTTGCAGGCGGTGAGCCAGATTCAATCCCCAACAGCCCATGGGGTCCCCCAGGCACTGCGAGGAGAGATCCCAGAGTGCAGAGCCCACAGTAACCCTGAGCAACGCTGAGTGTGGCCCCAAAACAAACAGACCAAAAGAGCACTCTTTGGGGTTAGAGAAATATTACAGCACATCAGGTATTCACCTTACACACAGCTGACCCAGGAGCACCCTTATGGTCCCCTAAGCACCACCAGGAGTGATCTCTGAGCCCAGCCCACAGCAGCCCTGAGCATTGCAGGATGTGGTCCAAAACCCCCCAAAAAGTAAAATAAAATAACTCTTAAAGATAAGAAATCATTTACAACATATGGTTAATGAGATGCTTTACATGAATAGCATTTTTTTTCTTTTTTGGGCCACACCCGGCCATGCACAGGGGTTACTCCTGGCTCTGCACTCAGGAGTTACTCCTGGCAATACTCGGGGGACCATAAGGGATGCTGGGAATGGAACCTGGGTTGGCCGTGTGCAAGGCAAACACCCTACCCGCTGTGCTATTGCTCCAGCCCCGAATAGCATGTTTTTAAAACTATAAAAATTAAAATAATTAGGGGCTGGAGAGATAGCATAGCGGGCAGGGCGTTTGCCCTGCACGCGGCCGACCCGAGTTCAATTCCCAGCATCCCATATGGTCCCCTGAGCACCGCCAGGAGTAACTCCTGAGTGCAGAGCCAGGAGTGATCCCTGTACATCGCCAGGTGTGACCCAAAAAGCAAAAGCAAACAAAAAAAAAATTACAGCAATTCATTATCACAAATTTTGCTACCTATTTTCTAATAATTCTATTTGCCATTCCTTTAAAGTTTTATTCAACCAAGCAACAGGAAGTAAATTTTTATTTTCTACCTTCCATGGGGGCAAGCTGCGGGATGGGAGAGAACCTGGGGATACTGGTAGAGGGAAGAGAAAATTAGTGGTAGGATTGGTGTTGGGATATTGTATGCCTGGAAAAAAGAAATGAATACAATGAGTGGATCTGTATCTCGGCCTGCTACTGGTTTATGTTCCATGATCGGCCACACTCACCTGAGTTTCAGGAGACAAACACTTCATAAAGCCAGAGACTGGATGGGAGAGAGAGATAACAGAGGGACACAGGACACCCTAGCAATAAAAGCACTTGCTTTGCATTCAGCAGAACCACATTCAGTCCCAGGCAATATGTGGTCCCCCAAGCACTGCCAGGTGTGACCCAAACTCTGTACTGAGTGAGAGTAACATCTGAACATTGGACAGGAAGTAACACTGAACATCACTAGGTGTGCCCACATACGCCGCCCCTCCCCGCCAAAGAAGCAATAAAAGCTTCATAAATGTTGATGTCACTCTGTGTGTGTGTGTGTCTGTATGTGTGTGTGTCACCTATATATACTAAACGTGAGCAAACAAAAGATAACGGTACAGCAGGTAGGGTGATTGCTTTGCACATGGCTAACCCAGGTTCAATCCCCGGCATCCCATATGGTTCCTCAGGCTCTGCCAGGAGTGATCCCTGAGTACAGAGCCCAGAGTCCGCCCTGAACATCGACTGACAGGTATGGCCCCAGAACAAAACCAAAAAAAAAGAACAGAGATTGGGAAAAGTGACAGGGAGCAAGACACCTCATTGAAACAGAAATAGCAATTGTGGGGCCAGATCCATAGTTCAGCACGCAGCAGAGCAGATTCAATTACCAACATCCCATATGGTTCCCCAGCCCTGGCCCCCAAGTGCACCACGAGTGATTCCTGATTGCAGAGCCAGGAAGAAATCCTGAGTTATCACTGGGTGTGGCACCCCTCTCCTCCAAAGAAAACAAGAAACAGAGCTCTTTGTATACAGGTGAAAACCCTCACAGAAATTAGGAGAGAAAATTCTCAACACATAACTGGAATTAGCCCCTGATGCCCCAAAAAGCAGGTGGGAGCGGAGAGAAATGGGTCTTTCCCGAGCTGACTAAACTTGCACTCTGCACAGGATCAGATCAGAGGTATAGCAATTCAGATGGCCTCCATCGGTCCAGGATGCCAGCTGGTTGGCATGCAATAATCTTTCCAGAACTTTGTTCCTGCAATCCAGAGCTGATAAACAGCTGGGAACGCCACCACAGGCAAGTAAAATCAGGGAGCTTATCGATCAAGCTAATGCAAAAAGAAGATTCAGAAAGAATAGGGTCTGGGGGATAATACCACGGGGAGGGTGCTTACCTTACACACAGCCAACCTGGGTTCAATCCCCACCATCCCATCTGGTTTCCCCAGCACTGCCATGAAGTTATTCCTGAATGCAGATCCAGGAAAAGTAATCCCTGAGCATTGCCAAGTATAACCAGAAAAGAAAACGAAAACGAGACTTCCTTATTTTATATTTTCACATCCCCTAGACCTTGTTCCACAATCTTCATTCCCTTGCACCTTACACTGGGAAATAAATTATTTTGTTGTTTTTTTTTTTTTCAGTTAGATTCTGCTGTTCTTTTGGGCCAACACTTTCTTTTCTTTTTTTTTTTTTCTTTTTCTTTTTGGGTCACACCCGGCGATGCTCAGGGGTTACTCCTGCATTCAGGAATCACTCCTGGTGGCGCTCAGGGGACCATATGGGATGCTGGGAATCGAACCCGAGTTGGCGACGTGCAAGGCAAACACCCTACCTGCTGTACTATATCACTCCAGCAACCATGGGCCAGAGCTTTCTGAATTCGATTCCCCTGTGGAACTCGGTTAATAGTTCATGTTTGGCTTTCTGTGCCATGAGCAACGAATCCAGTTTTGTAGACACTTTGCTGCTTGGGGTCTTGGAGACCACCAACCCACATCCAAACACAACACAGAGCCAGCAGCTGCCCTGCCTCTGGGTAGCAGAGAAGTGCTGCATTTCCCAATGGTGAGGCGACCCCCAGCAACCCAGTCCAAAGCAACTTCCCCCGGAAGAACAGAACCAAGCTGACCGGAACAGCCTGGTGCTATCCACACAAAGGACTCTGCCGCTGAGCCCCCTCCCCAGCCTGAAGGAGATTTCATCCTGAATAAGCCGAGAAGCTGAGGGCTGGAGACAGCTCCAAAGGTTGTAGACACTTTGCAGGTCTCTGGAGCACAGAGCCAGCTATAGGGGCTGGAGCAATAGCACAGCGGGTAGGGCATTTGCCTTGCACGCGGCCAACCCAGGTTCGATTCCCAGCATCCCATATGGTCCCCCGAGCACCTCCAGGAGTAACTCCTGAGTTCAGAGCCAGGAGTAACCCCCTGTGCATTGCCAGGTGTGACCCAAAAAGCAAAAAAAAAGGAGGGGGGCTGGAGAGATAGCACAGCGGGTAGGGCATTTGCCTTGCACGTAACCGACCGAGATTCGATTCCCAGCATCCCATATGGTCCCCTGAGCACCGCCAGGAGTAACCTCTGTGCATCACTGGGTCAAACAGGTACTTAGATGGTAGCGAGCGGTACCCACTGGGGAAAATACTAAGGTCAGAGGTGCGCGTGTGCCACACCCCCACACCCACCTTCTCACCTTCCTTCCTTTTCTCTTTTTGTTTTTGGGGCTGTACCCAGGGGTGCTCAGGGCTTATTTGTGGCTCTGTGCTCAGGGATCACTTTTCGGGGGGTGGGGAGCTTAGGAGAGCATGTGGTACCCAGGATGGAGGCTGGGTCAGCCCCGAGCCAAGAGAGCTCCTTGCCCACACTGCTGTCTCTCTGGCCTGTTTCGCACCTTTCCCTCCCCCCCTCTGCCTCCTTTCCTCCTGGGGATATGTGTGTGTCTGTGTGTATGTGTGTGTCTGTGTGTGATGTGTGTCTGTGTGTATGTGTGTGCATGTGTGTGGTATGTGTGTCTGTGTGGTGTGTGTCTGTGTCGTGTCTGTATGTGTGCACGCATGTGTCTGTGTGTCTGTGTGCGTCTGTGTGTCTGTGTGTGCATGTACGTGAGTGTCTGTATGTGTCTATGTGTGGTGTGTATCTGTGTGTGCGTGTGTGCCTGTGTTTTGTGTATGCATATGTGTGTCTGTGTGTGTCTGTGGGTGTGTGGTGTATGTGTCTGTGTGTCCGTATGTGTGCGTGTCTGTCTGTATGTGTGCGCACATGTGTGTCTGTGTGCGCGTGTGTCTGTGTGTGTGGTGTGTATGGTAGATGTCTGTGTGTGCATCTGTGTGTCTGTGTGTGGTGTGTGTGCCTGTGTGTGCATGTGTGCTTGTGTGTTGTGTGTCTATGTATGTCTGTGTGTCTGTGTGTGTCTGTGTGTGCGTGTATGTGGTGTCTGTGTCTGTGTGTGCATGTGTGTATGTTTGTGTGTGTCTGTGTGTGAGTGCACGTGTGTGTCTGTATGTGTGCGCGCATATGTGTCTGTGTGCGTCTGTGTCTGTGTGTCTCTGTCTCTGTGTGTGTGCGTGTATGTGTCTGTGTGTGTGCATGTGTGTGTGTCTGTGTGTGGTGTGTATGTGCGTGTGTGTGTCTGTGTGTGTATGTGTGTTGTGTGCGTGTTTGTCCCTCCGGGGGCATCTGTTCAGAGGGAGGTTCCAAGGCCACTGCTGTGAGTTCAGCTGGTGTTGGCTCTGGGCGGCTTCCAAAGAGGACGCCCGTGGTTCCTCGGACTGAAGCCAGGACGAGCGCCGGCCTCCCTGCATTCCTCGAAGGGCGGGCGGGCGGGCGAGTGTCTGGCCTGCTGAAGGCACCCCCTCCCCATCCCCACAGCCCGCGCCCAAGGCCCCACAGCCCCGCCCTGTCATGCTTGGGAGCTGATGATCCCTGGGCACTGGCCAGGGGGCAGAGCTCAGGTGGGTGTTTGAGTCGGCTGTGCGTCTGGGAGGAGAGCCACACGTTTAGATGTTTCTATGGCCTGGACATGTGCTCGGCCACTGAGGTTGGTGGCCTGAGGCCAAACCTCCCGATGCCTGTCACCACTGTCTTTCCAGGCCCCCAGGAAAGGGCAGTGACTGGTTTTTGCTGAGAGGCATGAGGGAAGCAGGGCGGGGCTGGGCACTGACAGGAAGTCAGGGTGCAGGGCTGAAGGTGGTCTCATCAGCGGGTCTTGGACCCACCGCAGGACCCTACCCACTGAGCTCTGCAGGGGGGCTCACCTCCAGGCCCACCACTGGGTTCACAGGGCCTCAAGCCCTTGCTCAGGACTCAGGAGCTTCCCTCTGAGCACCTTAGTAGGAGCTGGGTGTGGCCTGAGGGACTTCCTGGGGGTGGAGAGGGGGAGACACAAGGCCTCTGTCTCCTGGAGCCCTGGCCTGGGGACCCTGGGGAGGCTGAGTTCCTTCCTCAGGACTCGACCCCGTGCTGGCTGCTGGCTGCGGGGGAGGTGGGATAGGGGGGAATCGATTCCTGCTCCTGCAGCCACGAGTCTCTGCGGAACCCCCAGCACTTCCGCCTCCCACGACACTGTGGAACAGCGGAACCTGCTGCCCGTGCTCAGTGGCCTCCAGTATTTGGTGACTGGGAGTCTGAGGGTTGTTTTTTTTTTTTTCCCTCTTTTTCTTGGCTGAGACAAAGGTGAATGCTTTCATTGTTCACTTGTGTGCCGCTATTAATAGTTAATGAACGGTGATTAAGAGGAACTGGCCAGCCAATTTATAGTGTATCTTAGCCCACTCTGGCACTCGGTTAATTTGCAAAAAAAATTGGATCTTTCAACTGGAGTTTCTGCGCGCCCCTTGGGGGGTCTGGCCCATTGTCTCCAGCCTGCACCCGTGAGGTCCGCTGCCTTGGATCTTGCCCAGGCTGGGGCGTGTTCTCGGCTCGTATCCCCACGCTAGACTAGCCCAGTGCCACCACGTTGAGCGAATTTATTTACACTTGCTTCTCAAGTATAATTAGAAACTTCCAGAAGCCAGGGTTGACACTTACTTATCTATCAGTCTTGGTCCTGTGTCCCTGACCCCCATTTTGTTTGTTTGGTGGCACACCCAGAGGTGCTTCAGGGATCACTCCCAGTAGGGATCAGGGGACCTGTGGGGCTGGGAAAGGGACTCAGGGCTCCCGCAAGCCCCTGAAGCACACCAGCCCCTGCTCTCTCTCCTGAACCCCCTCTCTCCCTGGCCTGGGTCTCCCCACCAACCCCTGATCTCTCTCCCACACCCCCCCTCTCCCTGGCCTGGGTCTCCACCATGCCAGCAATCATTTCAGATTCCTTTCCCTCTTTTTAAAAATAACTGCACACTACTCTGTGATGTGAGCAGACCAGGTTCTTCCAAGATCTGTCCATCTGCCAAGGGTGTTAACACCATGGGGTGTTATCGTGTGGGGGCCCCCGTAACCCGTGCTGTTGGGAACGTGGGCGCCTGTTTGGGTATGCAGGGGTTTTATCTCTCGGGTGTTTATTTACCCCAGACTGAATTCCTGGGCGAGGTGGTAACTGCCCTGCTTCCTGAGGTTGTGCCAGATTGTCGTACAGTAGCTGTGCCCGTGTTACATCCTTCATCAGTTCATGACGGTTCTAGTTTCTCCACATCCTTGACTCACCCGCATGTTATGTCTTTTTCTTTCTTTTTTTGTTTTAACATATCTTTTGAACTCCTTTTCATCAAGGAAGAATGCTTTTATGTTTTTTTATATTAGCTTTTAAAAAACCTGAATGAAGTTCTGCAAAAGGCATGCACTAATACACATGCCACAGAGCTGAGGAATTGCTCTTTTAAGTTGATTTGCTACTTTGTGTTTGGCTTATTTTTTATGATGGGGCAACATACTGCTGTTCCGAGTCAGTTCCGTTTTCTAAAAAAATAAATGAATAATAATTTAAAAAAAAAACCAAACCAGATGGAAACCAGAACAGGAT
>JAOXYA010297754.1:0-18908 GCA_028565675.1 Sorex palustris | reverse complement strand
GACTAAACCCCAAGATATGCAGTTGGTGGACTGGAGATCTGTAAGACCTGTTCATCGTGTAGTTATGGTCTGAGGCTAAGGAATAAGAAGCAGAGGAGATGAAGATGTATTTCTTATCCCAAAGCTGTCAGGCTTAAGGTTCAGGAAGAATCAATGTTTCAAGGCACATTTTAAATCATTGAAAGCCCAGTGTTCCAACATAGACCAATCAGGCAGCAGTAGTTTCTTCTTTAGCCTCTTTGTTCTATTCAAATCATCGATTGGACAAGGCCTAGACATACTAGGTAGACAATTTTCTTTGCTCAATCTACTAATTTAAATGTCAATGTAGTCTAAAACCCTCCTCACAGAAACACCCAGAATACTTTCATCAAATGACTGGATACCATGTGGGTCAGACAAATTGGCACATCCGGTTAGGCATCACATATAGAGACACTATACCTTTCACATGTGAACACACATGCACATTGTTTTGAGAGGAACTACTTGTGTTTAAATATGCATAATATTTTCTTATTTTGTGTCTGTAATATATAAAATTTCCCTATAAGCCACTTAGTAATCACTGTGTATAGACTATAAGCAGCTAGCATAATGTGACTGTTATTATAGTAATTATATTATTATATAATGTTGTCAAAGTGGATACAACATTAGTCTATTTATGTATTGCGGAACACTTAACATGACTGGCTTTATGAAAATATGGATGGCTCCTGCTTTGTAGTTAAGTACCTTCACTGCTTCTTATGATGATAACTATTACCAGTACTGTACTCTTACCAAGAGTACGTACTGCTAAGTACTATTACCAGTAATTAAACGTCTGAAGGCTTGGTATTGCTAGCCACAACTCTATTTTTAAAGTCTTCTGTTAGTTTCAAGAGATTTTTCTCTATCTCATCTTGAAGATTATCAATTTTATCCTCAACTGCTGTTATTCTGATCCCAGGGCCTTTGAGATTTTTATTTCAGCTACAAAACTCTTTAATTCTGCCACTTCTGATCATAGTTTTCTCATACCTAACCTCATGCTTTTATGTACTTGTACCATTGTTTCTTAAATATCCTCAACAAGTTATCTCTAAGTCCTTATCTTAGAGGTCACAGAGCTAATGAGCACTGCTTTAGTCTTCCAGGCTACTCTCTTCACTTAATAAACGCGGTAGGGTTTCACATTCCTTCTCTGCTTTGTCTATTGCAGACTGGGAGTGAGTCTTTCTAATTTATCAACTAAACACCCAACTTTCTCCTTCACCACCAGGGAGATCTCTGAGAGATTCAGATAAATGCTGCCTCTTTCAAAGGAAGGAAACAATTTTGTTGTTACTGCCTTGTTGTTTGGAGTTTCTTATGAGGGTTTCTGGTTCTCATTTCTACCATATTTGTGTATTATTCTCATACTATTCTTTTTTTATGTCCCACAATTGAGTGTGATCATTTTATGGCTGTCCCTCTCCCTCATACTCATTTCACTCAGCAAGGTACTTTTCATGTCCACCCATGCATAAGCAAATTTCATGACTTTATTTTTCCTAACATCTGCATAGTGTTGCATTGTGTAGATGTGCCATAATTTCTTTATCCAGTTGTCTGTTGTCAGGCACTTGGATTGTTTCCAGATACTGGCTACTATGAATAGTGCAACAATGAACTTAGGAGTGCAGGTGGCCATTTTGCATTGTGTTTTTGGGTCACGAGGGTATATTCCCAGGAGTAGTAATACTGGGTTGTATGCAAGTTCAATTTCTAAGGAATATCTATATTGCTTCCCCAAAAGGCTGTAACAATCAGCATTCTCACTATTCCCACCAGCAGAGTCCCTTTCTCTCCACATCCATGACAGCACTGGTTGTTCTTTTGAATGTGTACCAGTTTGTGTGACATGAGATGATACCTCATTGTTGTTCTGATTTGCATTTCTCTGATAATTAGTGATGTAGAACACCTTTTCATGTGCCCTAAGGCCATTTGTATTTCTTCTTTGAGGAAATTTCTGTTCATCTCTTTTCCCCACGTTTTGATGGGATTATATGCTTTTCCCCTGTAAAGTTATATCAGTACCTTATTTTTGACATTAACCCCTTATCAGATAGTGGTGGGTAAATAATTTTTCCTATTCTGTGGGGTCTCTTTGTATTCTGGTCATTGTTTCATTTGAAGTGCAGAAACTTCTTAGTTTAATGTAATCCCGTTTGTCTTTTCTTCTGCTTGCTTGGTCAGTTTTGTTTCATCCTTGAAGATGCCTTTAGCTTCAATGTCATGGGGATTCCTGCCTACATACTTTATGGATTTAGGCCTGATATTGAGATTTTAAAATCTACTTTGGTTTTATTTTTGGTTTTATTTTTATGCATCGTGTTAGAAAGAGTTTATTTTCTTTGGCCTGTAGCTGCCCAGTTTACCTAGCACTAATTGTTGAAGAGGCTCTCCTTGCTTCACTTCATATTTCCTGCTCCTTTATCAAGGATAAAGTGATCACTGTATCACTGTATCACTGTCTTCCTGCTGTTCATCAAATGCCTTGAGCAGACCCCAGTAACGTCTCCTTCGTCCTAGCCCTGAGATTTTAAAAAGTGCCACATTTGAGGCTCTTTCAGGGTCAGGAGAATGAGACCCATACTTTTTACTGGTTTTTGGCATAAATGAATACACCATGGGGAGTTTGCTAGACTCTGCCATGTGGGCAGGGTACTTTTGGTAGCCTGCCATGTTCTCCAGAGTAGGAACTAGATGATAAGATGTCTTTCCTTTCTTCACTTCATATTTCCTGCTCCTTTATCAAAGATAAAGTGATCATATATTTGAAAATCTGTATCATGATATTCAACTCTATTTCATTGATCTGCAAGTCTGTCTTTATTCCAAAATCATGCTATTTTAATTACTACCACTTTGTAGTACAGTTTGAAGTTGGGGAAGGTGATGTCTTTCATCTTCATTTTCCAAGGATTTCTTTCACTATTCATGGGAGTTTGTTGTTCCATATGAATTTCAGGAGTGTTTGAACTATTTCTTTGAAAAATATCATGGGTATTCTTGTAGGGGATGCATTGAAACTTCATAATGCTTTGGGGTGTATTGCCATTTTGACAGTGTTATTCCTCCCAATACATGAGCAGGGAATGTGTCTCAATTTCCTTATGTCTTTTTTTATTTCTTGAAGTAGTGTTTAGATAATTGTCTTTATATAGGTCCTTCACATCTGTAGTTAAGCTGATTTGGAGGTACAGATTTTCTAAGGCACAATTGTGAATGAATTTTTTTTAAAGAACATATATAGGAAAGCCATGAACTTTTCGGTATTGATTTTGTTACTTGTCACCTTACAATGCATATATATATATATTTTGTAGGAGTACTGCTATTTATTCAGGTATATATATATATATATATATTAGAGCTTTTTTGTAGAGTTTTTAGGATTTTCTAAGTATAGTATCATGTAATCTGCAAATAATAAGCTTGTGATTTTGTCCTTTGCTCTCTGGATACACTTGATAGCTTTTATTGCCTAATTTCAATGGCAAGTACTTCCAGTACTATATTGAATAGAAGTGGTAAGAGTGGGCAAATTTGTCTCGATCTTAGAAGTATAGCTTTTATTTTTTCCCCATTGAGAATAATGTTTGCTGTGGATTTGTGGTAAATAGCTTCGACTATATTCCCATTTTGTTAAGAGTTTTTATCACAAAAGGGTGCTGAATCTTGTGAAATGATTTCTCTGCATCTGTTGCTTTGATCATATGTTTTTTTTTATTTTTTACTTTGTTGGCATGGTGCATTATGTTATTTGACTTGTATGCGTTAAACTATCCTTGCATTTCCATGATGAATCCTACTTTTTCATGGTGGACAATCTTTTTGATGATTTTTTGAATTCTATTTGCTAGTATTTTGTTGAGGATCTTTGCATCTGTGTTCATCAAGGACATTGACCTGTAATTCTCTCTTATTGTGGTGTCTTTGTCTGCTTTTGGTATCAGGGTGATGTTTACTTCATAGAAACTGTTTGGGAATGTTTTCATCTCCTCAATTTCCTAGAAGAACCTGGAAAAGATTGGCAGTAGGTCCTCTTTAAAGGTTTGAAATAATTCTCTGGAGAATCCATCAGTGCCTGGGTTTGGGGGAAAATTCCTTCCTTCCTTCCTTCCTTCCTTCCTTCCTTCCTTCCTTCCGTCCGTCCTTTTTTTTTCTTTCTTCTTTTTATTGAATCGCGGTGAGATAGATCATTACAAAGATAGCCATGATTGGGTTTTAGTCATACAATGTTTCAACACTCATCTCTCCACCAGTGCACATTTTCTACTACTATTGTCCCCAGTTTCCCTCCCTGCACCCTCCTACACTCCTTCCTCCCTGTTTACCTCTATGTTAGGCACCTTTCTTTTTTCTCTTTCTCTCTCCTTTTGTGCATTATGGTTTGAAATACAGGTACTAAGAGATCATTGTGTTTATTCAGAGTTTTCAATATTTTTATCAAGAAAGCACAGCTGGAGTAGTTTTCTTTTCTTTCTTTCTTTCTTTCTTTCTTTCTTTCTTTCTTTCTTTCTTTCTTTCAATTGAATGGTGGCTTTGGGGTATAGACATTACTGCCAGGACTTCTGAAAGTACAAGAAGGTGGGGTAAGATAGCCCTTCTGAGGCTGAGAAAGACTGGAGATTTCAGTCAGAAATCTGTGATAACGATATTTTCAGCAGATTAATATCTTGGTGAGGTCCATACTGAGATGGTGAAACCTGGCCAGGGCATGGAAGAGATTTGGATTGTGGGAGCAAGTGGCTGCCAGGGGCTCAGTTTGGGTGGACTGACTGCTCTCCTCTGACCTACTCTGGTCTGTTTAGTCTTGCATGGATCCAAGATTAACTGCAGCTTTTGATCTTTTTCGAGATCTATTTATGGGTTTCTGAAGCAAGGCCAATAAGTAAGCTTGTATGGCTGAGCTGGAGGTGGTTAGTGGGCATGGCTCCCACACAACTAATTTTGGTGGTTTAATTTCTCTGGAAACTTGGTCTTGAGGTGTGGGAGTCCAGACAGAGGTACAGCAGCAAATTTGGGGTATCAGAAAACCTGAAGGCACCATCAGGCTGCTGATGCACTCATCTCATCCCACGGGTACAGGTTGCCCCACTGGCAGTGCTTCACCTGATGGACCCCAGTGGTTATAGCAGCAGTGGCCCTGGCAGTGACCAGGACCAGAGTCAGAGCTGCTACCATTCACCAACTGGGCACGCTGGGTGGGCTGCAGCCACCAGTCCAGCAGAACCTGAACCGGTGGCACATGCCCCCATCCTGGGTCACTGGATAGTTGGTGTTCAGGGAGGTTTTCCTCTATCATATGCATTGGATGGTGTGGGCTGGTCCGGGGAAGAAATGAGAGCAGGGTTGCCCTGCTGGCGGCCGAGTAGTGAGCAGAGTTGGGTTTTAGTCTTGGTGCCCAGAGCAGGTGCCCAGCTGCCTGCGAGTTTGGGGGGTGGACATCACTACTGGGGATTCTGAAGGTACAGGGAGGTGGGAGAGGAGGTAGTCTCCCCCAGCCCAAGAAAGCTGGAGATTTCAATCACAAAACCTGTATACCTGAATTTTAGCAGGTTAATTAATATCTCGGTGAGGTCCATGCTGGGATGGTGGAGTCTGATCAGGCAGAGATGGGCCCAGAGCAGGGACTCAGCTGGCGGTGGTGGGCTCCTGGTGCCGCTCAGCCTCCCAAGCCAGCTGCTCATGGCGAGTATTTGGGGTCCCACAGCAGCTTGCCGCGGTCTGTGCTCTGAGCCACAGGGGTGGGGGTGGTTTTTTTCAGTCTTTCCTGGCTTCTGGGCCCAGAGTAAAGTACTTGAGGCTCTACAGCAGCTCCTGTGACCCATACCCGGAGCCAGCAGGGCAGCTGGGGAGGTTTTTGAGTCTTGATGTGGCTTCTGGGTCCAGAGGGGATGCCGGGTCATCTGTGAGTTTCTGGAGCCACTCAGCTGCCCAAGCCTGTTGCTCATGCAGAAACCTGGGATGCCATAGTACTTTGAGGTGCCAGGCTGACCTTGAAAAGTGACTTTTTTGTTGTTTTTTAAAGAATTGACACATTAATTCCTGTAAAATTATAGAGTTTCTGTGCCATCATGCTTTGTGGTTCAGAGTTCCAAGAGCTGCCACCTCTTCACCTGTTCAGTTTTCCCAATAGTGATGGGTCTGTTCATGTGTTTGAATCACCTTGGTTCAGTCTTAGGAGGTCATAGGGGTCTAGGAATTTATCCATTTCTTCTATGCTCTCTTGTTTCATGGCATAAAGATTCTCAAAGTGATCTTGGTTCAAAATCCTTTGAATTTCTGTCGTGTTGTGATGTCCCCTGTTTCATTTCTGATTCAGTTTATTAGGGTTCTCTCTCTCCTTCTTTGTGAGTCTTACTAGTGGTTTATCAATATTGTTCATTGTTTTAATTGTTTTAAAGAACCAGTTCTTGGTTTCATTGGTCTTTCAGATTGTTCTTTGGGATTCCAGTTCAGTAATTTCTATTCTATTTTTTTTTATTATTTTCTTTCTTCTGCCTGCATTGGGCTTCTGTTGTTGGTCATTTTCCAGTTACTTAAGTTGTGGAGTCAAGTTATTTATACAAGTCCTTTCTTCCTTCTTGATGAATGCTTGCATAGCAATGAACTATCCTCTTAACATCACTTTGCCTCCATAGAAAGATAATGCATATTTTTTTTGTTGAACCTAAATTTTATTTCCATACTACCTGAAATAATCAGACCTGGCAGTACCATTGTATACCTTCAAGAAGCTGATAAAGGGCTGGAGAGATAGTACAGGGTATAAGGCACTTGATTGACTCTGATGGACCTATGCTTTATCCCCAGTACCAATTATGGTCCCCCAAGCACTGCCAGGCGTGATCCCTGAGTACTGCTGGGTTTTAATCCTAAACCCCACTCTTATACACACACACACACACACACACACACACATACACGATGAAGCAAGTACAAGGACAGGAGAATATTTTTAGGAGTTGATAAGATTTTTATGAGAATGTTGTGCTTTCCAAAGAAGAAAAAAATGTAGAAATGTGTTTTCAAACAATTGTTTTCTAAGCCAGAACATTGTAGTGCTTTGGTAAAACATGATCCAGTTTGACTCATACTATGGAGTGTGAAGGTTCAAATTGCACTAATAAAGATAGGAGATGAAGGGATGGCTGCATTGTTGAATATCTATACATGTGGAAACAGGTCTTACAAGAAATTTCTAGATTATATCAAAGAGCAACTCTGTACAGTGCTCTAGGTGATTTATAAGGTGCTGTGAATGCATTCACTAATCTTTGCATGGAGGTCTACATGTGATTGAATCCAGGAAGGTGCTGTGGATGGTGGTGCTGATGATGTGGAGGTCAGGCCTAGATAAAGACTTCCACTGTCTCTCTGGGTGTGCCTGACTGGATGGTGAAATCAGTGACTCAAAAATGATCCAGTAAGTTTATAAGTTGCTTCACAAACCAAAAGTATACTCTTCCAGTTTCTCCTTCTTCCATCCCTGAGTATTAGGATCCTAGGCATTTTGGATCAGAAGGAAAGAAAAAGAAATCAACTTTATACACATGGTCACTGTTTTGAAATAGCTCTACTTTTATAAAGTGTGCCCCAGGGAGTTTTCAAAAGGGTGCCATTTTATTTATTTATTTATTTATTTTGCTTTTTGAGTCACACCCGGCGATGCACAGGGGTTATTCCTGGCTCTGTACTCAGGAATTACTCCTGGTGGTGCTCAGGGATGCTGGGATATGGGATATGGCATGCTGGGAATCGAACCTGCTGGGATATGAGATATGGGATGCTGGGAATCTAACCTGGGTTGGCCGTGTGCAAGGCAAATGCCCTACCCACTGTGCTATCTCTCCAGCTCCAAAAGGGTGCCATTTTAGCCTTGGCTTGCAGAATGTTCCTAATGAACATTATGCTATTCTTAATTGAAACAATGAAAAGTGTGGGGCTAGGGAGATACCTTGGGAGTCACGGACACATGCCTTGCAGGATCAGGGCCCTCTCTGAGTTTCCAGGTATAACCGTGGTGGTCCCTGAGCACTTCTGGGCTGTCCTGTGGCCTCTAATACTGCTGGACCCACGAAGGAATGCATCAAAGGGCACTAGCCTTGAACTATCCCAACCTGGTTGGCTGAGTATTTAATTTTATTCTATTTCTATTGAGTCACGTAAGATGCACAGTTACAAAGCTGTTCATGATCAGGTTTCAGTCATACAATGATCCAGTACTTATCCCTCCACCAGTGACCCCAGTTTCCCTCTTGCTACCCTGCCCCTTCCCTCAGCCCCCAACCTGCCTCTTTGGCTCTATGGCAGGCACTTTTCTTCTCTCTCTCTCTCTCTCTCTCTCTCTCTCTCTCTCTCTCCTCTCTCTTTCCTTTGGACATTATAGTTTGCAATATAGATACTGAGAGGTTATCATGTTTATCCCCTTACATACTTTCAACTCTCACTTCTAATCCATTTCCAGCTATCTTTGTCATAATGGTCCCTTCTCTGTCCCAGTTGCCTTCTTCTCCAGATTGGCTGAGTATTGCTGGGAATGCCCTTCAGACCCCTACTGTCATGAATTTCTATATCATTCACTTGTGGAGCTAATCTTAGAGATTGAGATTGGCAAACAAACAAACACACAGAACTGTCCTCGCTTTAGGGTTGCCTCAGCAGCAACCTTAAGAGTGACATTTTGAGATAGCTGTTTATTCAGTACAATATTGCTCCCCCATCCTGGATCCCAACACAAGAGCTGTTGTTTATGTGGACAGAGACATTAGGACAGTTGTAAGCACATCAAGATTCAATGAGTCCATTAGGAGCAGAGGCAGAGGCTGGGGTATTCCACACAGCCAATCTGCAGGCTGTAGTCATGACAACTTCCTATTCTGTTTTTGCCTGTGTTGCCCTCTCCATCTAAAAGACCCGGAACTGTTCTGTTCTATTCTTTCCAGAGTGCCCTTTGCTGCAACATCTATTCTATTCTTTCCAGGGCTTCTTTGGTTGCCTCATTAAATTCTAAAGTACCTAAACTGTTTTGCCCTGAGGATTATCCCAACATTAGGGTTTTTGTTAGGAAGATGATTTTCCACAACCTGAACATTGCTTGGGCAAACTTAAATCACTTAAAAAACTAACTTCGCCAAATTAAATAAAAACCCTCCTAATTTAACTTATTTATCCACAAGCATCACTTGGTCATCAAATGCTAAGAATTGTTTGAACTATATTTTATTTTATTTTTGCTCTAATATAGATATATTTATTTATTTATTTAATTTTGACATCTACTTTGCAGTACTCAGGGCTTACTCCTGGTTCTACACTCAGGGATCACCCCGAATGGTCCTCAGGGTACAAAGGATTTAACCTGGCTTGACCAAAGCAAGACAAGGACTTTACCAGCTATACTATCTCTCCAACCCTGGGAGCTACATTCTATTTTTAAAATTAAATTAAAGGTTTTTTTTTTTTTTTGGATCACACCCAGCAGGGGTCAGGGTTTACTCCTTACTCTGTATTCAGAGATCACGCCCAGTGGGGCTTGGGGGAATCGACTGTGTTCTCAGGGATTGAACCCAAGTCAACTGCATGAAACTCAAGTGCCCTTAACATTGTACTATCACTTTGGCCCATGAACTATTATTTAAGAACAGAATATAATGAAACAGAATGAGCAACATTCAAGTTGATGCCAACTATCAAGTTGGAATTAAGACTCATTTGCATAGGCTACCATCTGCAGATGCTGCTGTGGACCAGGTGGGGGCAGCAGAGAGCTGACTGCTTCCACCCAAGGCAGTTGGGCAGTTCCATCTGGAGTGGAAGAGAAGGGGGGTGGCAAAGACCTCGGAAGTAGAGGCAAGGTTTTGAATCTGTTTCTGAAAGGAGGGGAAGTAAGCAAGTGTGTTAGAAACAATACAGGTCAGAACGTGGGGGAGAAGCAAGGAAGGAAGGAGCCGATATGTCAAAAGCTGGGTGGGGAGGGGAGAATGAGTAAAAGCAGGGAAACCTCCAGCTGTACCCATAATTCTTGCCATGCTTCCCCACATAGGGGTCAGCTCTGTGCTTGGTCTTCCAAAGACCTTGTTTTTTTTTTCTTTTTTGGGGGTCACACCCGGCAATGCACAGGGGTTACTCCCAGCTCTGCACTCAGGAATTAACCCTGGTGGTGCTCAGGGGACCATATGGGATGCTGGGAATCCAACCCAGGTTGGCCACGTGCAAGGCAAATGCCCTACCTGCTGTGCTATCGTTCCAGCCCCTAGACCTTGTTTTTTGAATGGCTTGAGGTGTTGGAGATGTCTGTCAACAATCTCCCTTGAACTGAGATGCTGAGTTCTGGTTCTGTTAATGAAGGAAGAGCTCTGATGTGTGGTTCATATAGGTCTTCAAGTGCTCTCACCTTTAAGAGAAACCATCGCCATTACCTTCAAAATGATGATAGAATATGGAGTCACATATATGTAATCAAATTTGTTCCTCTCCTCCTCACCTCTCTGATGTGCATTTGTTTAATCCACCAGTCCTTGAAGAACCTCAGAAGGAAAGGGCAAGTTTTCCTTGGTGCCCTTCCTTAGAGTTACAAACAATGAAACCTACCCAGAACATGTGAAACAATTTGGTGGCATTTACAGAGGAATGCAGCTTGGCTTGGAGTTTTTCAAGGACTAAAGCCCTTGGGATCCCTCTGTCCATCATTTGGAAAAATTTTCCCCACTTCCCAGGAAAGTCAGTTCAGCACTCCTGTTACTTAATGGGTTCTGTAGCACTGTCCTCCTGTTGTTCATTGATTTGCATGAGTGGACACCAAGTAACATCTCCATTGTGAGACTTGTTGTTACTGTTTTTGGCATATCGAATACGTCACAGGTAGCTTACCAGGCTTTCTGTGCGGGCGAGTTACTCCATAGAAACATCCTGTGTGGTCTTGTCATAATTTTTGTCAAATGGTGCTCATTAGTAAAGCCAACACATGGGCATCCTCCTCCCCCGCCCCCCGATTTTTCATCGTCCCCTCTCCTGATGCTCACACACTGCATTAGCACTGCTAGTGGGATGGGAGATGTTCTGGAGATTCCCTTTATCTATACCTTCTCCCCATAGATCCCTTCCAAACCCAGGTAAACTGGCACCGCTATCTAGTCAAGAAGATAACCAAGCTCTGGAAGATGGCTCTTATCTCCTAAAGGGTATATTTTTCCATATCCTGCAGAGGCAATGCTTGTGGATAGTTACTTAGAATTAATTATAACTGTTTGGACATTAGAAGGTAATTTGGAAGTAAATGCAAAGTATGGAGAAAAACCCACCTAGGCAGGTTATGTGACACATGGAACAGTTTTAAGGGAGTTCTTCTTTGCTGTTAATAAAGACTTACACTTTATCTTGCATAGTACTAATGTATATGGAGAATATATTTTTTTTAAAAAAAGACAGAAAGAGAGAGAGAGAGAGAAGGAAAGTGCTTGCCATAAACACAGATTGAGAGGGAGGGAAGCTGGGGATATTGGTGGTGGGAAATGTACGCTGGTGGAGGGATGGGTGTTGGAACACTGTATGACTGAAACCCGACCATGATCAGCTTTGTAACTCTGTATCTCACAGTGACTAAAAAACAAACAAACAAAAACCAAAACATAAAACAAAACAAAAACAAAACAAAACAAAATAATTGTGACTTGTGTCAGGGTAGAGATGGTAAAGGTAATAAATATCTTTGACTCACATTTATTGTTTGTTTATGTTTTTCTTTTTTTTTGAGGTAAATAGATTTTATTTGGAGGGTTTTTGAGGGTGAGAGAGTGAGAGAGTGAGAGAGTAACACGCTCAAGAGAGAACTCGGGCCTCTCTAAGGACAGAGAGACAGAGAGAGCCCCTAGACGCATCCCAGCATTAGACACCAGAGCATGAAAGTACACATCTCAAGAGCGGAGATGCAGGTGACACATGTGCTTGGCCACGTGGGCACAAACAGCACAAGGGGCTCGGGCAGCATATACGCCATGTTTTTCTTTTTGGACTACAACCAGCAATGCCTAAGATTTACTCCTGGATCTGTACCTGGGGACCATTCTTGGTAGTGCTCAGGGGATAATATGCGGTACTGGGGATCCAGCTGGGTTGGTTGTGTGCAAAGCAAGAGCCTTAAGCATTTATTCTCTCTACCCCTCTTGGCACTTAAAAAATACAGTATATCAATGATATATATGCTTGGTTTGCACTACTAAAGAATATTAAGAGTATAGCTTAACGCCTCCACTTGTATAGAGGATTCCTTGTACACAGCACCATAGTTCCAGTGGCTTCAACCGCCCAACCCAAATGGCCCTTTACTTATTTCTCCTACCACTCCACACAGTCCCTTCTCTCTGGTAGCCACCATTATTTTCATGGAGTCTAGGAGTTCAGTTTGTTTTTTCCTCTTGGGGGTGGGGTCCATATTTGGAATGGATTCAGTAAGTGCAATCAAAACCCGTACTTGTTAAGCATCAGTGATTGTGTCCACCATAATACTAGACAGATTCTTAATTTTTCTATCCTTATGTGTTTAGAGTTTGCAGTCTTGAATTCAACACTGAAATATATTCAAATGGTATGCAAATGAGCTCATCTGTGCACTGAATCCAGAAAAATTTGTCAATCTTTAGGAGGATCAAGTGTTTTTGACAGTGATATTAACATGGCATACTAAGATTCTGGAAGCTTAAGAAAATGATAAATTAAACTCTTGAACATAAAAACAGTCCATTTTGGGATATCCAGCTAATAAGATTAGGAATTTACTATTAATTGGGAGTTATATTTGTAAATGTGTCTGATTTACAGGACAGAATATCAAACAGCCGGTGCATATTAAATGTTTCTGGACTAGAATAAAATCTCATATATATATTTATACATAATAATATTTTCCCTATTTATACATAACTGGGAAAAAGTTACTGATGTTGCCTAGTGTTGGGTGTAAAAGCTTTACTTTCCTCCTCTTCTTCTGAAGTAACTAATGTTTTGTGCCTGCCTATTAAGGGCCAGGGACTTTACATAGAGAATCCAAATTAATTTCTGTATCTGCCAACCTTCAAGCTTCTCCCACTCACAGTATATCTTTGGGTTATTCAACTTATAAATCTATGTGGTGGCTAGTTTAAGGCTGTAGCTCCTGGGGCTGGAGTGATAGCATAGCGGGTAGGGTGTTTGCCTTGCACGTGACTGACCCGGCTTCGATTCCCAGCACCCCCTGTGGTCCCCCGAGCACTGCCAGAAGTAATTCCTAAATGCATGAGCCAGGAGTGACCCCTGAGCATCGCTGGGTGTGACCTAAAAAGCAAAAAACAAACAAACAAAAAAACCCCTGTAGCTCCCATCTTGTTTTGTTTGCTCTTTTTCTCTCTTGGAGCATTTACTCTGTGGGAAACTAGCCACTCTGTTGGGGCAGCTTCCATGGAAAGCCCATGTGGTAAGAAACTAAGTAATCAGCAGCCTTGGGAATGAACTTGGCAATGGATACTGCAACCCCATCAAGCCTTTGGGTGAAAACTTGACTGCAGCATTATGAGGAAACCTGTGCCAGAAGCAACTTCCTAAGTCATATTAAATTTTCAGTTTAACATTTCAATGGAAAAAATGTTCAAAAAATGCTTCTTTCCTTTTTGCCTAAAACACGGCTGGGGCTTCAGTGGAGCACCCTCCTGCTTCCAACTCAGGGCAGTTCTGTCATGTGTCAAGAAACTTCAGCGCAGTCATGGCCTTTACGGACATTGGGAAGAGCTGATGGAGCGGGATATGTGATCTTCAAAATCTGGCCCACCTTCACCAACTGCAGCTTGAAGTCTCTGGGAAGGTGTGCCCTGACCAGATTCAGGGCACCAAGAAGAGCCTGAAAGTGAAGGAGCTGGTGCAAATGCCCTCCAGGACACTGTGGATCACCACCAGGATGACCCTGTGAGGTGAAGGCTCCATTACCTGGGGAGTAGCTCCAAGATGACTTCCAGATCTGCACCCACCAGTGCCTCAGAGACCTGCACAGCCTAAACAGATTATGTCCATTGGAACTGAGCTGGGCGTGGAATTAGAGGTCCCCATCACAAATGCTTAAGTTGCTTTTCTTCTTCTTTTTTCTTTTTTTTTTCTTTTTGGGTCACACCCGGTGATGCACAGGGGTTCCTCCTGGTTTATGCACTCAGGTATTACTCCTGGTGGTGTTGGGGGGACCATAAGGGGTGCTGGGAATCGAACCAAGGTCAGCTGCGTGCAAGGAAAACGCCCCCACTGTGCTATCACTCCAACCCCTTAAATTGCTTTTCTAATCCTCCTCTGCTCCCCCCGCCCCCCCCCCACAGATTGTTGGAGGTTGGGAAGACAATTGAACAGGTATAGGGCTTGCCTTGCACATGCCCCGGATTGTTCCCCGGCTTCAAATATGGTCACCTGAGCACTGCCATGAGTGATACCTGAATACAGGAACAGGAGTAAACCCTGAGTACGTCCAGGTGTGGCCCCCAAGTAGAGAAAAAAAAAAGCCAGACGCCCTTAACCACCCCTTCCCCAACTTGCTTATTATTTCAGAGCTTTTAAATTTGGGGGCAATTCGTTATTCAGCAAAGAAAAAATACATAGCAGTTTTTTTTTGGGGGGGGGTCACATCCAGCGATGCTCAGGGGTTACTCCTGGCTCTGCACTCAGGAATCACTCCAGGTTGTGCTTGCGGTACCATATGGGATGCTGGGAATTAAACCTGGGTCAGCTGTGTGCAAGGCAAACCCCCAACCCGCTGTGCTATTACTCAAGCCCCCAGTTTTTTTTTCTTAGACAGACACTGTTTTCTTTATTTTCTAGATGAGAAAGACCAAAGATGACAGAGTGAAATGGGATGGGTAGCACCTTAGAGTTTATTGTTTAAGCTTTGAACCCCAAAGCGTTATTTTTCTTAATTACTTTGGGAAACTGAGGTAGAAACTGGATGGTCCCAGGCAAAGCATGAAGTGACTATCTCTTGACTGCCATTTCTCAGACTCCAAGTCTCAGGCAATACTGGTAGAATGTGCTTTAGTCTAACGCCTGCATCATCCTCTGATCAGTTTTCTCTCTGGCTACTTTCCAACCACATCCTTAGGAATAGTAGGAATCCACATGATACATTATATGTGTGCACAGTATGATCCCAACTTGATGAAAATATTATATATAAATAGAGAAAAGACAGGAAGAAAACAAGGCTTAATGCTCTGCTATTTTCTTTTGTGTGTATCTTTGCATATATTACTTTTATAGCTACAAAAATACATTTTTTTGAAAAAAATAGCCCTGAGCAAAAGATTGAGGCCAAAGGACTGCTGACGGAACTGGCAGTGAGCCAAGTGTGACACTGTCACAGGTAGGCTTGTGTGGTGCAGACATTGCCTCAATGAGTCCCCACTGATGAACGCTGACCTTTGTAAAACATCACTTATTTCTTCTCTGGCCAGGCCTGTGCTGGCAGCAAGAAGCTGAAAAAGAAATTGCTCAGAAAATCTGGAAGCAGTCACTCTTAAGTCATAAGCCCACCACAGCTACTTAGGTTGTTAGGCAAATTGTGTCTTCTTGGGGCTGGAGCAATAGCACAGCAGGTAGGGCATTTACCTGGCACTTGGCCAACCCGAGTTTGATTCCCAGCATCCCATATGGTCCCCTGAGCACCGCCAGGAGTGATTCCTGAGTGTAAAGCCAGGAGTAACCCCTGAGCATCATCAGGTGTGACCCAAAAAGAAAAAAAAAAAGAAAGAAAAGTGTTCTGCAAAATAAATCATTATATAGTCTATAGTATTCAAAGCTTCAAAACTGTTTGTCATAAATTTTAACTTTTTGTTGTTTTGGGCCATACCCGGCAGTGCTCAGGGATTTCTCCTGGTTTTGCTTTCAGCGATCGCTCCTGGCAATGCTTGAGACATATACGTGGTGCCGAGTATTGAACCTGGGTTAGCAACATGCAAGGCAAGCATCCTACCCCCTGTACGGATCATTTTGACCCCTTATAAATTTTACTGTAAGGCGAGCTGGTACTGTACATTTATTACTTAAAATCTCACTATAGGGGCTGGAGGTATAGCACAGCAGGTAGGGTGTTTGCCTTGCATGAGGCTGACCCGGGTTCGATTCCCAGCATCCCATATGGTCTCCCGAGCAGCACCAGGAGTAATTCCTGAGTGCAGAGCCAGAAGTAACCCCTGTGCATCGCTGGGTGTGACCCAAAAAACAAAAACAAAACAATAAAATCTCACTGTAGGGACTGGAGTGATGGTACAGTGGGTAGGGTGTTTGCCTTGAACATGGCTGACCTGGATTTGATCCCCGGCATCCCATCTAATTCCCCAAGCAGAGCCAGGAGTACCCCTGAGCATTGCCAGGCCAGGTACATACGTAAAAAAAAAATTTAATAATAAAATAAAGTAAAAATCTCACTGTAAAAATGGCTATCCCATGGGGTTGGAGATAAAATACAGAGATTAAGGTGCTCATCTTGCATGCAGCCAATCTTGATTCTGTCCCAGCATTTATATGGTCCTCCAGCCCCTCCAGGAGTGATCCCTGAGCACAGAGTGGGGATTAAACCCCGAGAAGTGCCAGTACTGCCCAGCCCCCATGAATTGACTATTTTGTTAATAATAGCTAAAATATTTATGAACAAAGTTTACACCCCACCTCTGACTGCACCTGGTACTAAATCTGGAAAAAAATAGTCTGGAACCAAAAAGACAGTACAAGGTGGAAGGTTCTTGCCTTCCACCTTCTTTGCCTTCTTTTGCTGAGCTGGGTTTGACCCCTGAACTACATCCAGTCCTCCAAGGGCCCCCAGAAGTGATCCCTGAGTTCAGAGTCAAGTGTAAGCCCTGGGCACAGCCATGTGTGGCCCCCAAATCAAAAAACTAAGAAGAAGAAGAAGAAGAAGAAAGACACAGGAACATGTGAATGTCAGAATGAAAGCCAGAATAATGTAAGTAGAGCAAGCCTGACTTGGATTTTTATAGTCTAAGATGGCATTGAAGGTTATCTATTTTTTAAAAATAATTCTTTGGGGGGACAGAGTATAGCCCGAAACCCAAAAGAAGAAAGAAAAGATATTACCCTCAGATCATGGTGGTATTATGAATGAATCCTACCTCTGTGATAAATAGATAATTTGTACGTCAATTATTTGCTTGACGTTGTTGTTGAATAGAGAAATAAGATCCTTTTTTCTCCCCCTCTCGTCTCGCCAACCTGCACCACTAGGACTACTGGTTATCTCTTCTCTTCAAGAAATTGGTGGGCAGCACTGTGTTCGAAGCACGAGTGGACAAGCCGGACAGCGGCAAGCTTCGAGTTTACCTTCACTGCACAAGCACTAACCAGTAAGGAGGTCACTCACTCTGCACAGTGACAGCACATGACTTTCTGCTCTAATGATCTTTTGTTCTATCTCCAGCCAGTGGGTCGAAGGTGTGCCAAGGTTTTGATTTTAATTGTTGGTGTTTTTTTTTTTAATTTATAGCGATTGGGAGGTAGGGTCTAGAAAAGCAGCTTGAACATAAGCTCTTTCATCCAACAAAGATTTGTACAAAGATTTTTTATTTTTCTAATGCAAAATGCAATTTTACCTTGAATGTAAAGACCAGACTAGAAATGTTGGGACTATAGCGATAGTACGACAGGTAGGGTCTTGCATGCAGCCAACCCAGTTTTAGTTCCTAGCACCCACTGAATGTGCCAGGGTTGATCCTTGAATACAGAGCCGGGAGTAAGAAAGACTTTTATAGTTCAGTACTCTGAAAAAATGAATCTCTCTCTCTCTCTCTCTCTCTCTCTCTCTCTCTTTCTGTGTGTGTGTGTGTGTCTTTCAATCTGTCCTTTCCAATAAGAGGGTATTAAACAGTTCATTTTAGTTTCCAAAGGCAAGAGATGATGAAATGTTTTGAAAGGATACAATCTGAAAAACTTTCATAGATTTAATTTCTTTTATGTTTCAGTATTTTCATAAGACTAGAAAAAACCTCCAAATTATTTGGTTTATAATTCGAATTCCCGTGAATCCACAAAATTTACTTTTTCTCATTTAACCGCTCCATGTGGTTGACCGGCTTCCCAGAAACTCAACCTGCTGACATAGCAAAGATCACTTCAGCCCAGGAAAAGGTAGTGTTGGAGCAAGCTTTGCGATCAGGGCTTCAAAATAGCATCACTTGGGGTCGGAGCCATAGTACAGAGGGTAGGCTGCTTGGCTTGGACGCAGCAGACCCAGGTTTGGTTCCCGGCATCCCATATGGTCTCCCTAGCACCGCTAGGAGTAATTCCTGAGTGCAGAGCCAGGAGTAGCCCCTGGGTGTGACCCAAAAAAGCGAAACAACAACTACAAAACCAAAATAGCATCACTTGAGGCAGATTCTCTGCTGCCCACATCACTATATGCAATGGACGCTCTTTCCTCTCTTCCCGGCCCCTCCTCTCCCCTCCCCTCTGCTCTTCCTCTCTTCTCCTACCCTGTTCTAAATGCAACTATTTCGCTTCACTATTCACCTCCTCCTGAAATTCTTTGCAGTGAGGAAGGCAGGTGATGCTGTAGCACGTGGACAAGGGCTGACTTTCCTTTTCCTGCACAGACCCACAGTCCGCAGCTCCTCAAGACGCTGGGCGGTGGGGCGCAGCATCTGTACCACATAGAGCAAACGGTCCTGATGCAGCTTGACAGCTGCTGTTGGGCTGGCGGGCTGTGAGCATCACTGCCTGTTGATGCTCTGAGCACACTTTACCAGCCCTAAATGAAGAGTCATAAAAGGAAGGCTACATAAGTAACAAAATGGGAGACTAACACCCAGGAGTGGCCGAGATTAGTACCAGGAATTTTGCTCCATGACTTGGAGGCC